>CAMRHE010001269.1:0-148322 GCA_947044405.1 Leptodactylus fallax
AAAGCAATGGTCATGATCACTGCAAACACGGCCATCCCTCCCAGACCAGTGAGGTGCAGAGTCCGACGTCCGGCACGTTCCACAATCAAGAGCTGAAAATGACCAGAATATTATTAGTTTTCCACATGTTTTAATAGCAATTTAAAAAAATCTGTAAATATAATTTTGTGAGTTGCCCCCAGCAGGAGAGTTACATTGGGATGCATCTTGTGATGCTTAGTCATGGACACCATAGGAGTATCTTCTAGAAGAAGGCAGAATTCGTACAACTATGGCAACACACCCTCAAAAAGTGGTGGTTCAGGTGGGGGGGATTGGGACTTGCCATAGAGGATTTTTTTTGCATTCCCATGGGATCAGGATCTTATTGCAAACGATACTCACCGATACCACCGTGAAAACAGTGTTGACTATTCCGGCACCGATGGTTGCATAAACTGGATTTGGGACTTTTGCTTCTTTGAAGATAGTTGTAGAATAATAAAAGACCTGCGAGGACAAAGGAGACCAGAAGAAAAGTCAATAAAGAAGTCTGAAATATGTAAGATAAAAAGACCTCAACCCATAAAGAAGACAGAAACTGAGGCTACTTACGGCATTGATGCCAGATAGCTGCTGCGAAAGCTGGAGAACGATGGCGATAATAATCGGCTGCCGATATCGACTGGAGCGGAAAAGTTCGATGAAGGAGACCGGTTTCTCCTGGGCCATGCGTTGACCTTCTTCCTTCATCTCTTCAATGTCGGAGGCCACATCCTGCGTTCCTCGAAGTCTCTGTAGAACTAAATTCACATGTCCATGTAAGGCAAAGTCTTGACAAAGCTACTCAGTCAAGTCAACAAAATTCAGGTGGGTTCTGGGTCTTGAGAAACCTATAGAAGCAAACTTCTCTGCTGAAGAACAGAGGGCACTGGTTGCCATCTGTCAATGTTTGACCAAAGAACTCCTCTTCCTAGTGCCACCGGCCATATAACCTGGTCTACTATTAAAGATTATTAAGTTACTGAATAAATACATATCTACTGCATCGATCTACTGATATAGGGCCACCAACCTGCTGCTATGTGTATATGAAACCAAGCCTTTATTTACCACTATTGAAGGAACCTCCTTGTAGAAGACATCTGCTGCCCACGTATCTGCTGAGATCTCAACGTTCTCTTGTAGACCGGTCTAATAGACCCATTACTATCCGTCCTGTCTGTACTTGTGGACAAATTTGTTAACTCTTCTCCAAATTTTATATGGAATGGAATCCTGCCAAAGTAACTTATTCAAGCAAAGTCTTGCCTGCCCAGGATTTAAAGGGAACGAACGCCATGCAAGCCATAGACTTCATTATCTACTTCTATCACATTTACATCAGAGAGGTCTACTCTGACTACGACTACGAGTCGACCATCTGTAATCTCATGATACTCACTCATCTCAGCTTGTTCATGCTCGTTCTTCACTATAAGTAGATATCGGGGACTTTCTGGACAGAACGGCAACAGCCCACACTGGATGACCGACAGGATAACTGTAATCCCCAATAAGAGAGGCCAGAACGTAGAAGACCCCAGGATCACCTCCAAACCAAAAATCTAAAATGGGAGATAAAAGTAAAGCTTAGATAAAAATGTAAAGTGCTGTGAATAAAAAATGCTACCAAGTAAGAATGCTTTCAGATATAGAAGGGTTGATGGTGAATGAACGAGAGGGGTTACTGTTTAACTCCATATTAAAGTCCCTCGTGCCAGTACCTACCTGTGCTATCAATATTCCCACTACGATGCCAAGTTGGTTCAATGTCCCCAGAGCTCCTCGGTACGCAGTAGGCGCCAGCTCTCCAATATACATGGGGACTAGACCAGTGCAGAATCCAGAGAAAATTCCAATGACGAATCTGCCAATAATAAGCATCTCAAAGGACCAACCAAGCTTCGAGAGAGCCATAAGTGCTCCTCCCACCAGGGCGGCGACATTGACCAACAACATCGAATTCCTCCTGGAAAAGAAAAATTGGTCAGATTGTTAGGAAATCTGCCATTTATACAGAAGTGCTAACAGTTGAACCATAGGCTAAGCAGCAGTAATGGGAGGATTTTATCTGTCTAAAAGCCTCATAGCACTTATTTTATTCGTATATAAAGAATTCTTTATTTTTTATTTGTGTCCTGAACACATCCAGCAGACACAGCTGCAGGGTTTGTTGCAATGGATCAATGCTCTCTTGTAATGAACCATACAGCTCTGTTAGATAGGATTTTCATAGATTTGGGACTGACCTAATGAAAGATTAACTGGAATAAAACTTGAAAGAAATGGGTGATTTCCCCCAATTGCTGGGATCCCCTGCCACGGGGCATTACCCTGCGCTGTCAGAGGCCTCTACTTTGTGGTAGGGAATCCTGACCTGCCAACAGTCAAGCAAAGTCAATAGTTACCGGATGCGGGGCCAGAAAATGATGAGGCTCCCAGCAAAAAAACTGGTTAGTTAACATGCGAGATCCCCATGATAGTCAGTGTCTGTCACATGACTATCTGACATGACACTGTGATCGAAATGAAAATGGGAAATGCATGATGTGAACTCATCCTAAACCCATCGTAACCCTCGTAGTGACCGTCCGCCGCTCTCACCTGCCAAAGCGATTTGCAAAGTATCCAACAGACAGAGATCCAAACATTCCCCCTACAGAGAATATAGCCACGGAGAGTGACCACAGTGAGGTGAGCATGCCAGGGGTCATCGGCGTCTGGTAGCGATGGATGTACGTGTCATTGTAGAAGGATCTGATGATCTGCAAGAAACCAAGAAATAATCCCAGGTCAAAATTCAAGAAAGACTGTTTGTTTTTTTTTTGTACTCTGAGTCTCCCTTTAGCAAAATCTCACTCTAAATTTCAACTTTCTAGCAATTCACCATGACCATCAGGTCAGCTTGCTGACTGTTTCCAGGCACTAACCATTTACTGTTGGCTGATACCTAAAATATTCACAAATTCTGCAAACCTACCTATATCCACAAAAAGAGCACCTATGTGGACACTAGACCCTGCAGGATGGGCGTCAGCCGCTACAACCCAATCTAGGGTTGTAAGTAACAATTGCAGAAATAGTTGCAACAACCAAAGCGACTGATGAAAGACGTCGGTGGTTTATTAGTCCATATTCCGAGATCTTTCACTTCCACATTGTAACTTTTTTCAGTAATGTAACAACACGTCAGTGGAGAAGTCCAAACAAGTGGTAAAATTACATCAGAAAATCCAATGAAAAATCAAAAACATTTACAAAATGTGCATCAGAATATGAGAGAGAGTATGCAAAGAGTGCACAATATTATACTATATGTATATGGTAATATATATAAAATATGTATATACTGTTCTGGACCTCTCTGTATACTCATCCACCTACTAAACGGGAATATCAGATGAATCAGATGTGGTCATGTACATGATGTGGTCATCTACGTGTGGTGTCCTTGTGATCTGCTTTACGTTGCTGAGACATCTTGTGGTTTCAGAACCCTCATAAACAATCCAATCTAAATATGAAAGAAGAAACGGGATCTTCCAGTATCTATAAATTTTTCTGATCTTGATCACCGTGAAAGAAACCCAAAATTTATGATACTGGAGAACCATGACGTAATGTCTTGGACAGGAGAGGACGGACGGTCAAGGTTAGAGTGGATTTCTGTATCCTAAGGGTGTGTTCACATGGAGGAATTTGAGGCGGATTCCACCACAAAATCAACTCCAGATTCTGCCTGAATCCAGCCAACATTCATTTCAATGGGAGGCAGAGGCTGTTTTTTTTTATATATTTTTTTCCTCCTCTAGCAGAAAAATAACCGTCCTGCTCGATCTTCATCTTCACCTGACAACTCCCATTGAAGTGAATGGAAAGCAGAAAATACCACCTTCATGCTCCTCCCAATTATCCAAAAAGTGGCAAGCACTTTGGAAATTGGAGAAAGTGGAGCATTTTTGGAACTTTTTTGGTGCAAACTGTTGTGTGTCAAAAAAATGTGCACTTTTCAGAGAATTGGGAGGAGCTGGGCGGAGATCAGTGACATCTTTGGTCACATCTTCCCTACGCCAGTCTTAAAGAAGTCCCCAACTGGCCTCTTAGTAATTCAGGTGAAATCCCGTGCACCGAAATGGAAAACTACATCCACAAAGACTTGGCGTAGATTTCTGGTATAACTCTCTCTTATAGTAAATTTGAGGGGCTGAAACGTTCCTATCCTGGCCCGCCTTGCTCTCCGTTGTACAAAGTGGTAAGTGAGGTGCAGAAGGATCCATGTCTGACCATGGACATAAAGGTGGTCACTTTGCTGGTGCACTTAACAGGATTGTCCTGCTGTGATGTGCAACCTCCGGCTCCTCCACACACTGATTTCCTGCATCAGTTTCACTTTTTTGTAACTTTTACCTTTATCTATTTTTAAGGCATTGACCTTATTCTGCACCTTTTGGTATTTGCAGTGCACAGAACTACGTGCAAACCCTGAACTGCCCGGGGGCAAACCTATAAAATCAGCAAATTCTTGGTATGTAAGAAAATGTGTCCTATGGTGAGAACATAAAGAGTGTCCGGTAGTCACCAAATCCACCCCATGGCTGGGCATCAGAATGCCCAGAGACCCTCCATATACACCTCACAGGACAAAGGTCAAACGTTTCAGCGAGGTGTCAGTAGTTTCCTTGTCCCTCTATATATTGTAGAACTTTCTGTGATCCCGAGACAGGACTGCTAAAGACTCCAAGTGAAAAATGTGAAAACTGTAACTTGTTGCAGCACGCAGCCATTCATTCCATATAGGAGGCAGCGACGCTGCACAGACCTGTCCGGAACAGGAGCCAGACTGATAGATCACCCGCTGTGTCATACTGAGTGTATACTAGTACAGGAGCGCCACAAAGACTAATAATGGGCCCCACTAAGGGCGCCACACAATATACTAGGACATAGGGGGCAGTATTATAGTAGTTATATTCTTGTACATAGGAGCAGTATTATAGTAGTTATATTCTTGTACATAGGAGTAGTATTATAGTAGTTATATTCTTGTACAGGGAGCAGTATTATAGTAGTTATATTCTTGTATATAGGGGTAGGAGCAGTATTATAGTAGTTATATTCTTGTATATAGGGGTGGTATTATAGTAGTTATATTTTTGTACATAGGGGCGGTATATTATTGTTTTTTTTTTTTTGGGGGGGGGGTGTAGTATTAGTATTTTTTTTTTTTTAGATAAAGGAGTATTGTTGTTTTTTTTTTTAGAGTATTATAGTAGTTATATTCTTGTACATAGGAGCAGTATTATAGTAGTTATATTCTTGTACATAGGAGGTAGTATTATAGTAGTTATATTCTTGTACATAGGAGCAGTATTATAGTAGTTATATTCTTGTACATAGGAGCAGTATTATAGTAGTTATATTCTTGTACATAGGGGGCAGTATTATAGTAGTTATATTCTTGTACATAGGAGCTTTTGGGAGTATTATAGTAGTTATATTCTTGTACATAGGAGGTAGTATTATAGTAGTTATATTCTTGTACATAGGAGGTAGTATTATAGTAGTTATATTCTTGTACATAGGGGCAGTATTATAGTAGTTATATTCTTGTACATAGGAGCAGTATTATAGTAGTTATATTCTTGTACATAGGAGGTAGTATTATAGTAGTTATATTCTTGTACATAGGAGGTAGTATTATAGTAGTTGTATTCCAGAAGGAAAATTGATAAAGGTCCATATTTATCAGGCCTCTCCTGTTCTTGCTGACACATTGACGTTACCTCTTCCGGTGCGTTGATCACTCCTGTGTTGTATCCAAACTGCAGGGACCCAATAGCTGCCACAGATACGCAGAAGGCCAGGTAACATGTAATACTCCCCTGCAGAGAGACATAACAGACACATTAGGATTTTTCTATACTTTACTGTAGGTTTCATATCTTTCTATGAATTTGGGTGTTTTTCAGTTGAAGGGGTAACTGCACCAATATGCGGTATATCAGAGAGCTTTGGATTTTGTTAGTTCTCTTGATGTGTCGGGGTCCATCCCCCCCCCCTCCCCTTCTCCTCCTCAGACTTTTATGGTATCTTATATTCATATAAAGAACTTTTCCATCTTTAATTAAACTGTATTCTTGATATTATAATCTGTATTAATGACGGGTTTGTCCATCTCCAGTTCCTTCTTGGTGCCTATAGGTGGCGCTCTGTATGTATTATTGGCACCATTCATAGGAAACTGAGATACGAGGAGCTGTTTGCAGGATCCTGTCTGTCTGCTGTGATCTGCTTCTCCAAATACTTGTCATTTTGTGGTATCTTGTAATGCAATAAGGCTGGCCATATACTTGTTCAGCAGACCGCCAACTCCCCTATGCACATGCATGCTCGGCCCAGCGATAGGTTGTAAGCTGCTGCCAGAAACTCATCTTTCCGAGAGCCATCCTGTTGGAATCGGCTGCCGGGGCTGATGACAGTGTAACGTATACAGCCAGGATAACTAGTGGTGTGTATATACTGGTGTGTGAATTTACCACTAGGGTGGAAATTACTCCATAAATTGCAGGTAGTGACTTGTTCTGCAGATAGAAGTGTTCCTGTTCTGTACTCATAGACATGACTGGGACTCTGGGATCCATAGTATAAGGGAAGGTCAGACAGGAGGACGCTTCTTAACTGTTTTTCAGGGTCATTGCTGTTGACTGATCTAAAGTAATATTTATCATTATTGGAACCGCTTCTCATGTTGCTTTTATCCTACTACCACAATCCTCAATGTTCTCTCGGCATTGCAGCCATTTTTGGAATATCCAGGAGATTTAAAGGAAAAGGAGTGACCTCAGGGACTCCCAGAAGTGACCGACAATCTCATGGGCGACCAAACTCCCTCTGCTCCTGGACAACTTTGCACATAAAGTAGGTACCCCAAACAGTGCCAGGATGTTGTCTGCAGGGGTGCCCAGGAGCAGAGGGTAGTCCAGGAATGGGTATAGATGAGTACCTGAGCATTTTCTACTCTGAGGTCTGTGAAGGATAAGTTTGGGTCTACAAATGGTGGGGGGGACTGTTTTGGGTTCTGTAAACAGAGAAGATGTAGTCTAGGGACTATTAAAAAGGCGGTCTGGTCTGGGGTCTGTATAAAGGGTTAGCCGTGTTGGACTGAGGATACTTGAGCCCACCAGATATGATTCTGGGGCTCCATCCTCCAACATCCCTCAAATATAGACCACAATACTCTCCAAATATTGGGTGTCTTCTGCTGAACCATTATTATGCTGGAGCCTGGGCCAACCGGAGAATCCTCTAGTAACCTGGTGGGTCAGTCCGAGGCTGATTTCTATATAATGGACTAGGGACAATATAAGGAGGTCTAATGTGTGGGGTCTATGGCATGTGCTCTATATTCATTCCGAGCTATAATGAAGGGGGTCACATGGACAGGTTGTGCCATATGCTATAGGTTGGGGGGATTGTCCTATATAAATGGCTGGCTATAGGGGAGAGTCAAAAATGAGAATAGTTTTTCCCTTGTGTATCCTGAACTGAAGACAAAGAAAGAAATTTTAGTTTTCTTCACTCCATGAAATACAGATTGAAGAACACAAGAGAATGAGAGCAGCGGAGAGTGAGAAAGTTAGAGAATTGTTTGCCAGGCAGTGTCATGATATTAACTGTGTGACCAGGAGCAGAGGCGAGTACAGGAGCAGGTATAGGTGAGTCGCTGAACATCATGTTTGAGGTCTGTAATGGGGTGGCATGGGGGGGGTCTGTTCTGAAGTCTGTAAACAGCAGTTTTAGTCCGGGAACTGCTAAAAATGGGGTCTGTCTTAGGTCTGTATACTGGAGGTGTAATGTGTGTGGTCTATGTTGTGACAGGACAAGGGAATAAGTGGGAGAAGAAGTTTTACCAAAACCTTAGTGAATAGGTCTGGCTGCTGGAGGTGTCTCTACTCCATTCAGCCTCTTCAGGTATTTGGGATGACTGGGGGTTAATGCCTTGCATTCCTGAGGTGTGTGTATATAAGGACAGACAGCGCACAGGTAGAGGGCGCTCTCTGCTCCTGGGTAAACCTCTTGTAAGTAAGAAACTGTGAAGCTGTGTAGTAGTCCCCGCTTTCTGTAGTCCCAAGACTGGACTGGACTCTTATTGCTGTGCCAAAAGTGTTCGTCTATCTGAGGAGACGACGATCCCCGAGCTAATCCTGTCACAATATCCATTCTGAGATACTATATGTGACTCATGTGTCAGAAATTGGGGGAATTGTCCAATATCAATTGGTAGGTAGAAATAAATAATATATATGTATTTTCTCATTTTTGGGAACTGAAGACATAGAAAGTAATTTTAAGTTTCTACACTCCATGAAAAGAGGGAGAGCAACAGTGCGAAAACTGCAAAAAATAGAATGAAAAAGTGAGTGAGAAAAAAACTAGTAAAAGTATAAAATAAGCAAAGTGAGGGTAAAAATGGAAAAGGGTAGGAGAGAATGAGAGATGAAGACAAAAAAAACATAGAAGGGGTAGAGAGCGTAAGAATAAAGTAAGAATGATAAGAAAAATGATAAAGCAACCAAAAGATCGAGTCAGAATAAGAGGCTCATAAGATCAAGAAACGGAGAGATGGAGGACGATAAGTACAGGAAACCCCTGTGCAAGAAGACGCGCTCCGGGCCGCAGTCACACACACAACTTGTCTTGGGCACAGACATTTGACAGCACATACAATACTAAGTGACTACGCCTGCAGGGCTCGCCTTATGGAGGAAAGTGTATTTAGACATCAATCCCCTTCAGGTAACTGCCCCAGAGCTCTCTCTCTGTGGAGACAATTGCCCCTCTGGCACACACCGTGCTCTACATACAGCTTGCTATAAGAACTAATTCTGTAAGTAAACAAGTCTGTAATATGTCAGCCACGACTTTCCTGCACAATTCCTTCACATCCAACTGCACCTGGATTTCTGCACGTTCGTACCAATGACCTTCTCTTATACTGCCACTTGTTGCCCTTAAATTATGTCCATATAGGCAGAACATAAGAGCTCACCTTTTTAGGCTCCATCTCCCAGATTTCCAGCCCCACTTAGGGTTAAATCCTAAGACAAGTTGCGTCCTGTCCTCTGCACTGTAGACGTTGCCAGGCTCAGAACTGTATGATCTGCTCAGCTTCCTCTGAAGTTCTTAAGATGTATAAGACTCCCCCCCCCCCCCCCCCGTTCACTTAAGTATTAAAAATGGGCTGAGCCTGGAAATTGCAACATGATGAAATAACAAATGATCGCTCCCTCAGCATCCCCTGTATGCGTGTTTGGGCTTATCCATCACTGACGGTAAAAGAAGTTGTGCAAAATCTGCATATAAAAAACATGATTTCGTGATATTGTGCCACTAAGTGCGATGCTGTGTGTGTCTGTGTAGCCATCAAGTGGTTGGGTGGTCACTTGCCGACTGCCAGGGGATTTGCGAGCATATATCAATTTTTTTATTGAATAAGGTTAATGAGAAATCGACAAAATTTGAGTGAAGGGACACGTCTGTAGGACTATTGCTAAGGCACCGCCATGGGCACCTACACCACCCCTCAAATAATTATAATGTTCAGTACGTATATAAAGCAAAAAAATGCAGCTAATTCCGGTTACTAGCGGTGTCACATACAGGTACCTGGGAACCCACCCATTAAATATTCTGTGACCTACCCTATGGTTATAAGGAACAAGTGTATGGACCCTTCTAATTTCAATATTATAGTTGCTGTTATCATTGCCTGTGTAGGCTCAAAGGGCGAATGGTAGAGAGGACCAGCAATAATAACTTGGTTGACCTTTCCACAAAAATAAATGACTAGGCAGCACCCAATGTCCCAGACTGACCCCTTCCCAGATGCCCTGGAGACGACCCAGTCTCCGATCCAGGTTATTCCATAAATAGCAAGAAAATGGATTAGCATCTTGAAATATGAGACTTTCGTGTTTATTATGTTGGTTGCCATTTCTTTAACCTCTTGGGCCAAGGTCAAGTGTGACCAAAGGGCATCTATAGATTTACTTTACGTTTAGCAAGTTCATTTGACTCTTAAAGCATTGAGAATTGTGAAAATGTCAATGACGATGTGCAGGATCACTTGTGTCACCGAGTCTTCCTCTTAGCTCATCACTCTCTTCCTGACATGTCGCCATCTACGAGAATTTGTAAACCTTATAGTGTTGCAGCACAGAGCTCCTGTGTTTCCTCTGAATATTCCATTCATTGGCTGGAGCAGAAAGCCATTACACACAGCCAACGGTCTCTCTAGAGGATCCAGCTTTTCCAAGCATTACTTAGGGCCTAGTCACACTATTGTGATCCATCCATGAAAATGCCGTCTGTGTGTCGGCCATATTTCCTGGACTGACCAAAGCCATATGAAAGACTCATTCCATCATACTTATGGTAAACTGAGCTCCCGAAGGGCCAAACTGACTGAACTGACCGCTTTGTCACTTCACTACAATAGTGCTCAAGGTCAGGCTCAGGAAAATAAAGGACCCTAAAAGTCCAACAGTGAACAACCTCAATAGGAGCTAAACCCTTACCACAAGGGGCTATTTCTGATGGGATGTTTTTTCCAAAACATGTTCTCTTAGATAGAAATCTATATAATCTTATACATTGCGGAAGTATTTATAGTAGTTGTACATATAGAATATTATTATATGTGCATAGTCTGATATCTAGATTATAATACTACTCCTATGTACAAGAATATAACTACTATAATACTGCTCCTATGTACAAGAATATACCTACTATAATACTACTCCTATGTACTAGAATATAACTACTATAATACTACCTCCTATGTACAAGAATATAACTACTATAATACTACTCCTATGTACAAGAATATAACTACTATAATACTGCCTCCTATGTACAAGAATATAACTACTATAATACTGCTCCTATGTACAAGAATATAACTACTATAATACTGCCTCCTATGTACAAGAATATAACTACTATAATACTGCTCCTATGTACAAGAATATAACTACTATAATACTGCTCCTATGTACAAGACAAACCAAAATATAACTACTATAATACTACCTCCTATGTACAAGAATATAACTACTATAATACTGCTGCTATGTACAAGAATATAACTACTATAATACTACCTCCTATGTACAAGAATATAACTACTATAATACTGCTGCTATGTACAAGAATATAACTACTATAATACTACCTCCTATGTACAAGAATATAACTACTATAATACTGCTCCCTATGTACAAGAATATAACTACTATAATACTGCCCCTATGTACAAGAATATAACTACTATAATACTACCTCCTATGTACAAGAATATAACTACTATAATACTGCTCCTATGTACAAGAATATAACTACTATAATACTGCTCCTATGTACAAGAATATAACTACTATAATACTGCCTCCTATGTACAAGAATATAACTACTATAATACTACTCCTATGTACAAGAATATAACTACATAATACTACTCCTATAACAAAAAAAACTACTATAATACTACTCCTATTACAAAAAAAAACTACTATAATACTAATATGTACAAGAATATAACTACTATAATACTGCCCTATGTACAAGACTATGACTACTATAATACTGCTCCTAAGTACAAGAATATAACTACTATAATACTGTTCCTATGTACAAGAATATAACTACTATAATACTGCTCCTATGTACAAGAATATAACTAATATAATACTACCTCCTATGTACAAGAATATAACTACTATAATACTACTCCTATGTACAAGAATATAACTACTATAATACTGCTCCTATGTACAAGAATATAACTACAATACTGCTCCTATGTACAAGAATATAACTACTATAATACTGCTCCTATGTACAAGAATATAACTACTATAATACTACTCCTATGTACAAGAATATAACTACTATAATACTACCTCCTATGTACAAGAATATAACTACTATAATACTGCCCCTTATGTACAAGAATATAACTATTATAATACTGCCCCCTATGTACAAGAATATAACTACTATAATACTAATATGTACAAGAATATAACTACTATAATACTGCCCTATGTACAAGACTATGACTACTATAATACTGCTCCTAAGTACAAGAATATAACTACTATAATACTGTTCCTATGTACAAGAATATAACTACTATAATACTACTCCTATGTACAAGAATATAACTACTATAATACTGCCCCTATGTACAAGAATATAACTACTATAATACTGCTCCTATGTACAAGAATATAACTAATATAATACTACCTCCTATGTACAAGAATATAACTACTATAATACTACTCCTATTTACAAAAAAAAAACTATTATAATACTCCTCTTTTTAAAAAAAAAAAAATAAAAATATTCCTCTTTTTTAAAAAAAAAAAATATTTAAAATATCCCCCTTTTTATAAAAAAAAAAAAAAAAAAAATAATCCCCCCTATATAAAAAAAATAACTACTATAATACTGCTCCTATGTACAAGAATATAACTACTATAATACTACTCCTATGTACAAGAATATAACTACTATAATACTACCTCCTATGTACAAGAATATAACTACTATAATACTGCCCCTTATGTACAAGAATATAACTACTATAATACTGCCCCCTATGTACAAGAATATAACTACTATAATACTAATATGTACAAGAATATAACTACTATAATACTGCCCTATGTACAAGACTGACTACTATAATACTGCTCCTAAGTACAAGAATATAACTACTATAATACTGTTCCTATGTACAAGAATATAACTACTATAATACTACTCCTATGTACAAGAATATAACTACTATAATACTGCCCCTATGTACAAGAATATAACTACTATAATACTACTCAAGTGGATTAAAATAAAGAGGGATAAAGAAATGTCCTGGAGTTAGTTTTTCCTGCAGTAGTTCTTCCTCTGCTGACCGCACTATATGAGCAGTTGATTCTGAGTATTTGTTACATTATGTAAAATGGGAAAATTCAATGAAGTCAGATTTAGAGAACTGTTCTACCCTTCAGTAAATAAATAAAGTAGCTCTAAAAAGAAAAAAACATTAGTTTATGGTATGCTAAATGGTTTTGATACTTATTTATAAAAATAGAACAAATTTCTTAAAGGCATGCACAATTTTAAAAAAGTGTTATGTTGTACCAAATTATTCCAATATTTTTGTAAATTTGGGACAATGCACTTTTGCTGATAAAGACATTTGGGGATCCTTCAGTGGTAAATGTCTCTCCCATTGTTCTCCAAAATTGAACAATCTTTATTTAATCTGGATACAAAGTTGCGCTCTGCATTCCGATTGTGGGTATGAAGCTCTACACAGGCTCCATGTTGTCACTTGTCATTGATCTTTATATAGTACTATATTGTATATGCACAGAATGTTCTATCCAAAGATATTTTTTTTTTACAATTTCACCTCTATAAAGTCACTATATGGTAACACAAGAGCCTTGGCTTACATTATATAGAGCTGTAGGGACTCTGAGTGCCCCAATACATGTAAGTTCCCATAGATCTCAATGTTAATGGATAAGTAAATGACGTATGGTGGTAGAGTATATGACACATGGCGGCAGGGGCTGAGGCGCAGTTCTCCAGGCAGCCTGTGGCCAGGCCTCTTACTGTAGAGAAACGCTGAAGGCATTACAGCACTAAAACAGCACTCAGGATCGGCAGCAGTGCCAACGGTTGGATCACGACAACCAAGGTATTGGCATAAGACTCTACTATGCCGCCATGTGGTGTCGCCATATGGCATTACCTAATGGAGCAGTTTTCCTTTGAATCCATCCTTAAAGGGGATAACATGGCTTCTAATGGAACATGATTTTAACAGACTTTCAAGAAATTCTAAACACTCGAGCTCTTACATCTCCGCCCTGCAGTCCTCGTTCTCTTCTGTGAGGAGCCGCTGGAGGAGATTCTATACGGCATCTGCGTTTGTAACAAAGTTGTTGCTTTAAGGTTGCTATACCTCCCAGTACAACTTTTGCTGGGTCTGCTCAGTCAGTCAGTGGTTTGGCTCTGCATCTCAGTCAGGGCTGAAGCGGGGTATTGTAACCTGACACTGTCCTTGCTCAGGTGCCTGTGACTACATTAGTCTTCAGGCTCTGTGTTCTCAGAACTTTCTCGTAGGACCTTTCCCTGTTTTCTGCTGATCTCTTGGTTTATTGATATATTGGGCTATGACCTGGATTTCTGGTATTCCTCTGCTTTCATTATTGCTAATCCTGAACTCTCCCAATTTTAACCTTGATTATTGTATTACTCTCTGTCTGTCATAGGTTTTGCCCTTAGCCTGAAAGTGCACCCGGTATCTAATACATTTGTTTCTTTGCTACAACCTGGGTCCTGAGCAGCCGAGTCCATCCTGCCTCATGTCATGCTCGGGTGAATCCCTTGGAGTAGCCTCAGACACAGTGAAGCAGAGTTAGATTGCAGGTAGTTTGTTACTTGCTCACTGTTGATCCTATCACTTACCTGCTGCATCTTACAAAATTACTTAAATAGCAATTCCATAATTTTTGGGACTTGTTTCAAGCAGCCAGTCCATATCCTAGGGATAACCAGCATGGCTTTCACAGTAATCCAAATCTCAACTCAAAGTTGTGCTAAGCCGTAATGTGCCACGTGTACGTGCCCGGGCATCAGAAACCTTGTATACTTCAGCGTACAGGGTGGAGATTTTTCCACTCCAGCCCCGCTTGCTGACATCTCCTCTGACAGGAAACCTCCTCTTCTATTTTTGATGTAACCTCTTCCTACATTTGTCACAGTATGTCTGATACGTGACATCGCAGATCTAATTTCCTTTATATTTGGAAGTTCCCCTTTACCTTTCCAGAACACTTTGCATTAGTCACTCAGTCATTTACGCTTATTTTTTTTTTTATTTTCTATGATATTTCAGGGTGTGTTATGAGTATGTGACCATAAACCATGCAGCACAACTTGCCTTTGTTTCCTGTGCACGCTGGGGCGGTATGCCAACCTCAAAAATCAACCACAATGGAGGGAAATGCACCAAAATTAAGAAGAATCTGCTTCTTAAGAATTTTGGCACATCTCTAGTGATCTTTACACTAGAAGGTAAAATATAAGCTATCGAGGAGTCAATGGGACAAAAGTTGCAAATTTTTTACATACTTTTACAAAAATTAGCAATTTTTGGCTCCTTGCATTGTATAGAGTTGTGGTGGTTTTGTTTTTTATATTCCCTTTTGTGATATGTTCACGAAATGTGCTGGTCATGCCCCTTTTTGTGACGTGACCGACACACAATGTGCCTAT
This sequence comes from Leptodactylus fallax, assembly GCA_947044405.1. Classification (NCBI taxonomy): domain Eukaryota; kingdom Metazoa; phylum Chordata; class Amphibia; order Anura; family Leptodactylidae; genus Leptodactylus; species Leptodactylus fallax. The sequence goes on from CAMRHE010001269.1 coordinate 15,379, forward strand.
AATATAATGAAGAGCCTGGCGGGATTCTCCCACTTTTCCGGGATGTCTGGAGGTCTTCCCTTTTTGTGGGAGTTAGGAATATGCTCTGTTTTTTTTTCATGGAGACCATATGAATGAGAAACTCAGTCATGTGAACATACTCTTGACCCACTATGTAAAGAAATCAGCCCATCCATGGGTTCAGGAGGTGGCAGCGGTGGACCCCACTGCAGACACACAACATCCATGAAGTCCAAAGATGGTGCTGCACCTAAAAATGTTCTGTGCAGTGGTCGAGACTGTTGTGGTAACCTGGCCCCTTTGGAGTGTGACCCATTATGGCTGCAGCACATTTTACATTTGTGGCTGTGGTGTTGTACAATAAGAAACAGTCTCCCCTATCCATTATAACTACTACTGGTTTTGTTTACATGTTAATCTGCAAGAAGTAACAGTACAATACCAAACAAATAGGTGAGAAAAGCCCAATTGAGCATATTATAGGAGATCCAGGAACAGCAAACATAAGCAGAATCTTCAGTCTGTGAAGAGAATCATCCCATCCCCTCTCCATTCACTGTGTGAAGAGAGAAAAGTTGCTCCTCCTTGCACTCACTGTGAAGCCAACTTGCATCTATAGATTAGATTTTCCTAGTAACAAGGAGTGAACTGCAAATTAGCTACAATGGAGACACCTAGTAGAAGGGACTTTTAGAGATTTTTTTTCAGGCAGCAACATTTTTAAGTAAAGGTCCAGAATCACAAGCTCTATGAAATGAGACTAAGTTGTCTGAAAACTTGGTGACCTTTTAAATATATGATGTCACAGTACAGAGAATACTACTGAAGTGGCTGGCCAGGGAAAGTGAATAATGACTGGGTTGAAGGGGCCTGAAAACCAGATGCTTTCCAGGGCAAATATGGTGGCTTCCATGTCTGCAACTCATTAATAGGTGAGCTTCTCTTTGTGGAAGAGAGCAGCCATGATTTTTTTTTTTTTTTTTAATTTTCAGAAGACCCCTTTAATTCATCCGTAAATTCCAAAGACCATTCCAAGTTAACAAGTAAAGGGAAATTTTAATTTTTACAGGCAGCCAAGGGTAGAACTGCTTCCTATCAGGGGTGCACTCCCTGTCACGTGTGTGTGTGTGTGTGTGTATATGTAATCTAAATATATAAATTTGCCAATATTATTGGTTATGCAAAGGAAATGCATTAGCTATAAATGTTACATATCAAGAAGTTTCCTCTACCTCTCTAACTTTTTGAGAAAACGCTCAGCATTGGCAAATGTGCAGTGCAGGTTCCATTTCGGCTTACACGATAACTGTCCATCACTGCTTAAGACCGCCCACTGGACTCCTAAACCTAAGGGAGCAGAAAAGTCAAAGAACACACCAATTACACTGAATCTTTTCCCATAGAACTATATGTCAGTCTGCTCGGCTTCTACTATAACACGGCGCCTGCAGCAAGGGCAGTATGTGATATCCTTACAGTGTGTAAGAGTATTTAGTGGTGATGTCCTGCTGATTCCGGGATAGTTTCAAGTTACCGTGCAGGATATTTTGATTTGCTTGATGGATTGTGGTACTGTACACAGGGCGTCATTTGTATGTAGGAGCAGAAGATAAGATTGTTTCCTGAACTGGGAACACGTTCAGATGGCAAATATTCTTAGGAATACGTGAGGACAAGGAGAATGAAGTGGTGTTCATAACACAACTTTCAACACCCTTCATATTAAAAGTTTCTTTGAGGGCCCATATTGACGTCTATTTACCACTGTTGTGTATCCATAGATATCTAGATATGAATGCCCTACACTTGTCAGGCCAATGGTGGGGTCCATGGGGTCCACACTGAGACTATGTTGCCCCAAGGCCTACCTACTTTCACCTGAAGTGAACCCTACTGGTAATTACAATTGGACGCTCCATGTCGTGCTCTTTTTTTGTGCTTGTCAGAAGATACGTGAACTTCTTGTGCCTCCGTTTGGGCATGTAAAGGGAAGTGCTTACCACAAACATTAATATATATATATATATATTAATATTTATATATATATATATATATATATATATATTCCATTCATTACTCCTGAGAGAGAGCTATTGTCTGCAGGCAGAACCGGTTTTGTAGCAGACATCCCCCATGGGCCAGGAAGTCTTTTGTTTAACATAATGAGATGGAATATGCTAATGAGACCACCATAGTGATGTTAAATCAGACCCAGAGATCAGATGGGGGAGGTAGGTCATTAGCCCTAGGCCACGGATCAATTTTAAGTGTTAGAGCGCCATCCCAAGACTCATAAGAAGTATTGCATCTAAACTTATATTACAATACCAAGAGCCTGATTCGAGTGACAACATCTAGGTGGGCGGAGTTGTGGGCCATATATACAGTATAATGGGCCAAAAGCCCTTTCTCGCTCTCTTGATCTTCTCTCTTCACCAGCTCTCTTGATCTTCTCTCTTCACCAGCTCTCTTGATCTTCTCTCTTCACCAGCTCTCTTGATCTTCTCTCTTCACCAGCTCTCTTGATCTTCTCTCTTCACCAGACCCCATGGATTGACCAGCTTCACCTAGACAAGCTCCATATACCACCAGAGCATGCTTAAGTATCCATCTATCCACCCATTCTATCCATCCATCTATCTATCAGTCACCCTTTATTAATCCTTACAGAAAGGGTCAGTTAGTAAATTGTCCAGGGGTTGTATGTGTGTGGTTGTATGTGTGTGTGTGTATGTAGCGATATCTGTAGGTTTTTAATTGGGTTCTGTACTTATTGTATTGCACTGTGTTAATACTGTTTTGTATTATTCTATAACCTAGTTCCATCATATTAATAATAAACGTATTTTATGATTAATATTGTGGGGTAAATTATCGTACATGCAAACCAGTCAAGGAAACAGATAAGTAGATATACCTAAGGAGAAAGGAGGGAAATCGGTGAATATTAATTAGTAGTAACACCCAGATCTCTCATACCTAATGGTGAAACAAGTCAAAAGGGGAGGAAATAGCAATTGTTAATATCATCTTTAACAGGGCACTTTGCACCAAACAATCAAGCTGACCATTCATGATCTGATAAAGACCATGCAGGTAGAGATATTATCAAGTATTAGGACGATGTTCAATAATGAAAATGGAGATTCTTCAAAGGTAGGATCAGGCCACCATCGAGGACGTACGAAAGATGTGAACAACCAAAGAGAAGAGGACCACGAAAGAAGTGTTGGTCAAATGCTCAATCCACCAATGACGTGGACCACCAATGAACATAAGAATTCACAAGTAGTCTTAAATTTAAAAAAAAAAAAAAAAAAAAATGTAGGAGTAGGAAACCGGTCAATCCACTTTTTCTTTTTTCTACAATACTTGCGGTAGTTTTTATATTTTTTTTTCCTCAATGTTTTCTACTAGTTTTTTGAACATGTAGAAGACCTTGCAGTGAACTTGTTTACTAAGTATCTAGGGCAAATAAACTTAAGTCATTGAATACGTTACCTACCATTTCTCAGAAGAGGAGTTAGTCACACTGTGTAATATGTAGCCAGAGGACAGAGCTACCAGCTCAACCTAATGACAGCTCTGCCTTCTTCTCGATGTCACCCAATGCAGATGTCCCAGTCAACTGGACAAGGATTAGCAATGCTCCTTTTGAACCAGAAACTTGCAAACTTAATGTCTGGACCACTGTTACAAATGTGACTTAGAACAGACCAGAGGTAAAGGAGGTGTTTGCTGGGGAGACCTATATGGTATAGAGTCAAAATGGGTGGAGATAGTTGGGAGATGGTGGACATTGATGAATATGGATTGATGGTTGCGTCTGAGTGAGAAATGGATTGTGGGTATTGCACGTGTAGCTTGTCCAAGTCTCTACCAGCTAATTCCTCCTGCCACAAGTCTTCAGTCACACGACTATATCGTACACACTCTTCATTGTGACCTACCTATCCAGTGTTCATAACAATGACCTGCCTCAAAGATCCAGTTGTTTTAGTTCTACCTCTGGAAATCTAGTGGTTTGGCCGCAATCCAATCCATGGTCAAGTGGCTTAATAAATCTGCAATGGTTTATTTAGAAAAGGTACCCTAAATCTGGCCATACGCATGAGAAAGCTGTTGGTCAAACACTAATTCAGCCAATGACTAACTCGCCCAATTCTCTTACACACATGCATGCTTTGGGTTGGTCAAGTCTTGTATGTGTGATGAATGGAAAAGCCACTGCCAGACGCTTCTGGTGGTCTATTATTTCCTCGAGAACAGGATCGGACAGTTACAATCCAATAGTCCAATCCTCATCTCCCATGATATCTATCATTGGGGAAGATTGGGAGGGCCTCATACTCATGGTCAGCCAGATCCACCAAAATTGGCACATTCAACTGTCGTACATCTGTTTTACAGTTGCTTAAGTATTTACAGACCTTGGAGAACTATTTAATTTTTGACAGTTTATGGTTTTTATATATTAAAATATGTAGTTATCTAAAAAGTTATAAATAATATCCCTAGTGGTCTAGTGCTTCACTGCTATTTCGTGGACATGTTGGTCTGGGAACAGTTGAGCTAAAAGTCAACTAAACCTGTTGAATTCTGAAGGTCCTCTCAAGAGTATGGTGGCCATACTGACTAATCCTTACAAGATTCCTCTTCCTGTACTGGCCATAAAGAGAAGTTCAAGAAGTGACCATCATAAACCTGGCTCTTTTTGATTTTGCCCTACCCATGTATAGACCAGGGAAGGCGGCAAACCCTTTTTCTTATCAGTAAGAACAAAATGAAATCCCCACCACACGATCCTTATAATACTCCTGCGATGACCTGATTCACATTTCATTTCTTGCCAACATTTCTAATCAGCAACCAATCGACCGTGCCAAAAATGAAGCAAACAATGTAGTGAAAATAACAGAGAAAGAGAGAAGAAAGGTAGAAGAAATAAGACCCAAAAGTCCCAAACATCCGACCAATAGAGATGTTGTAAGTAACACAGATAAAGACCTGAGGAGGCGGATCCATGATCCTCACTAATCCAAAGAGAACAACGAACTAATAGAGATACAACATACAGAATATACTGTATGTACATAATATAATATACAAGAGATTCCATTGGAGAGAGCACTAGTGTACAACAGAGGCGGTTATATAGTAATCTTATACATAGGGGGCAGTATTATAGTAGTTATATTCCTATACATAGGGGGCAGTATTATAGTAGTTATTCTTGTACATAGGGGCAGTATTATAGTAGTTATATTCTTGTACAAAGGGGCAGTATTATAGTAGTTATATTCTTGTACATAGGGGCAGTATTATAGTAGTTATATTCTTGTACATAGCAGTAGTATTATAGTAGTTATATTCTTGTACATAGGGGCAGTATTATAGTAGTTATATTCTTGTACATAGGGGCAGTATTATAGTAGTTATATTCTTGTACATAGCAGTAGTATTATAGTAGTTATATTCTTGTACATAGGGGCAGTATTATAGTAGTTATATTCTTGTACATAGGGGCAGTATTATAGTAGTTATATTCTTGTACATAGCAGTAGTATTATAGTAATTATATTCTTGTACATAGGGGCAGTATTATAGTAGTTATATTCTTGTACATAGGGGCAGTATTATAGTAGTTATATTCTTGTACATAGCAGTAGTATTATAGTAGTTATATTCTTGTACATAGGGGCAGTATTATAGTAGTTATATTCTTGTACATAGGGGCAGTATTATAGTAGTTATATTCTTGTACATAGGGGCAGTATTATAGTAGTTATATTCTTGTACATAGCAGTAGTATTATAGTAGTTATATTCTTGTACATAGGGGCAGTATTATAGTAGTTATATTCTTGTACATAGCAGTAGTATTATAGTAGTTATATTCTTGTACATAGGGGCAGTATTATAGTAGTTATATTCTTGTACATAGGGGCAGTATTATAGTAGTTATATTCTTGTACATAGCAGTAGTATTATAGTAGTTATATTCTTGTACATAGGGGCAGTATTATAGTAGTTATATTCTTGTACATAGGGGCAGTATTATAGTAGTTATATTCTTGTACGTAGGGGCAGTATTATAGTAGTTATATTCTTATACATAGGGGCAGTATTATAGTAGATATATTCTTGTACATAGGAGGTAGTATTATAGTAGTTATATTCTTGTACATAGGGGCAGTATTATAGTATAGTCTTGTACATAGGAGCAGTATTATAGTAGTTATATTCTTGTACATAGGAGGTAGTATTATAGTAGTTATATTCTTGTACATAGGGGCAGTATTATAGTAGTTATATTCTTGTACATAGGAGCAGTATTATAGTAGTTATATTCTTGTACATAGGGGCAGTATTATAGTAGTTATATTCTTGTACATAGGGGCAGTATTATAGTAGTTATATTCTTGTATATAGGGGCAGTATTATAGTAGATATATTCTTGTACATAGGAGGTAGTATTATAGTAGTTATATTCTTGTACATAGGAGGTAGTATTATAGTAGTTATATTCTTGTACATAGGAGTAGTATTATAGTAGTTATATTCTTGTACATAGGAGGTAGTATTATAGTAGTTATATTCTTGTACATAGGGGCAGTATTATAGTATAGTCTTGTACATAGGAGCAGTATTATAGTAGTTATATTCTTCTACATAGGAGGTAGTATTATAGTAGTTATATTCTTGTACATACTGTAGGAGCAGTATTATAGTAGTTATATTCTTGTACATAGGAGCAGTATTATAGTAGTTATATTCTTGTACATAGGAGCAGTATTATAGTAGTTATATTGTACATAGGAGCAGTATTATAGTAGTTATATTCTTGTACATAGGAGCAGTATTATAGTAGTTATATTCTTGTACATAGGGGGCAGTATTATAGTAGTTATATTCTTGTACATAGGAGGTAGTATTATAGTAGTTATATTCTTGTACATAGGAGCAGTATTATAGTAGTTATATTGTACATAGGAGCAGTATTATAGTAGTTATATTCTTGTACATAGGAGCAGTATTATAGTAGTTATATGCTTGTACATAGGAGCAGTATTATAGCAGTTATATTCTTGTACATAGGAGTAGTATTATAGTAGTTATATTCTTGTACATAGGAGCAGTATTATAGTAGTTATATTCTTGTACATAGGAGCAGTATTATAGTAGTTATATTCTTGTACATAGGAGCAGTATTATAGTAGTTATATTCTTGTACATAGGAGCAGTATTATAGTAGTTATATACTGGTTATAGAAGTGTATATTATTTATATTCTGAGGCGTGGTATTGTTATGGTGATATATTTCATACTACTCCTAGTCCTATGTCTTATTGTATGGTCACGTACAACCACAACTAAGACTACTACTATCTTGGCGTGTGTCACACGTTTCCTCTTGTGGTTGATGATAGAAAATGATTAGCAGACACAGTAAATGGTTTTTCTTGTGATACCCCATGTGTCATATGCTTCACAGCTATACTATTGGAGGAAGTGCATGTCAAAAAGAATACCGCCTATGGCTGCTTTCACATTCTGCTTTGACGTGTCCATCAGACATTTATGTACAGAGACTTCTAACTTCATAGACATATGGCGGCGTCCATCACTCAGACTATAGGCACATTATTACATGTTTGCCTCTGCATGGATTGTACAGCAGATATAAAGCTTTGCTGATCTATACCAGCCTGATGGATCACGGAGATCTTGTGGTCTTATCATATAAATGGCGGATTATGGATATGATTGAAATCTGTGCCAAGAGCATTTCACATATGGCAAATGGATGCTGCCAAATGCGATGAAAGTAGTCTAAGTAGTTTGTTCTCCACCCTAAGCAAATATAATACATAAAAAAAAAATATTTTATACAGCTGATACAAAAAACACCAACATTTATTTTTATTTGACCATCCCTTTTTGTTAGGACTGCCCAAGTGGCCCCAACATGACACAGTGGGACTTTCCTTTCTGAATGAAAGGGTCAGAGGCGGAGAACCCCCTTTCTAATCTTTAACCCCAGCCTTTTACCAGCAGTCGCTCCTTATCCGTTCCCAGCTTTTACATGTTCACTCCCTTGGTCAGCTCTCTGTGCCGTGTTATTGGACCGTTTGCTTAATTTTATGCTGACAAGAGGTTCTTGTGATGGGAATTGTGATAAATTTTGTGTCTCTTACTAGCAGGGTAGTCGTGTCCTTGCATAATGTAATAGGGCAGGGCTTTAGTGTACGCAGCAAATATACACCGAGGAGCAAAAGGGTAACAATGTTCTGACCTTGTGACTTTCAGGCTCTAGATCTCACCATCCACTACAGCTTGGAACGTGAGATTCCCATCATGTTATAGACAATCCTCTTGGCTATCTTATACATAAATATGGCTTGTAACCATTTAGCTTTTTGTTACTAATGCAGATTCTTGTCATGTCACTGCATTGTTACTGTTGTAATTTTTATTACAAGGGAGTGAACATGTAAAGATTAGAAAGGGGGTTCTCCGCCTCTGACCCTTTGAGTCAGAAAGGAAAGTCCCACTGCATCATGTTGGGGGCACTGGGGCAGTCCTAAGAGAAATGGATGGTCAAATACAAAAAAACCTACTCATTTTATCAGCTGAATAAAGTATTTTTTAATATTATATCTGCCTAGGGTGGAGGGTAAGTACTTTCTACTTTGATTGCATTTTGCAGTGTCCATTTTCCATATTGTACATAAGTATATAGTTACAACCTGAGCAGCTCTCCTATGGAAGGTGAATCCAGTTCTGTTCCTTTGGCTCACAGAATATTAGACATATTTGCCCAATTTAATATGATGAACAATAACAACTAGAAACCAAGATGATGATGTTTTTTCTTTTTCTTTTTCTTTTTCCTTTTTCTTTGTTTGTTTTTTTGGGAGGGGGGTTTGAGAGTTGACCTATGGAACAGAGAGCGCAAATCTGAGGGCAAAACTGCATTACCCTAATAAATAATTTTGGGTATTGTTTTTTAGGTCATAGATAGACCTTCGCACCAGTTCTTTGGGGGGAGGGGTCACTTTTTTTTAGGGTGTGTATACTTCTACAATCCTTCATTGTATTACTTCTAAGCATCTAAAGAATCTTTACAGCCTTGACTAAAATTCTCTTATTGTTGTATACAGCACCTATGCAGACCCGTGAGCCCCTGTGGTAACCCTGTGTGTAATATAATCCTAAACTCCGTTACAGTTTTGAGTTTTAACATCTTTTAAGCAGACTTGTCTCCATGGTAACAGACTACAAATGAACCTTGTGTAGTCTGATCTGCAGTCAGGTGTTACGTTGCTCTGATCTGTCTCTGTATTCATTGCTACATCTGTATCTTAGGCAACTAAAGTTTTTATTGCCCCAATGGAAAAAACTCTCAAAGAAAAATGTGTTACTATATTAGGTATACCGCTCCTATGCTTCCCTATATGTCAAAGGATAAATCCTACAACCAAACCCTCATTCTCAGTAGGTTAGTAAGAAAAGAGACAGTGACAATCGGGCTGCACAGGGACTTTTTTATAGTTTATCATGGAGGCCCATAGGTCTGCGCTGACCTTGTGGACTCTATAGGAGATTTTTAGCTAAGACTGTACGTGAATCCTATTAGATGCACCGGAGCAGTAAAAAGTTGGTTGCAAAAGTGCTATACAAATATTTGCTTTTCCATCTGCTTCCTCCCTTCTTCTTTTTGTGCAATTGTCGTCATTGTATCTGAAATATGATGAATAGGGAAGCGTCTGTTGTGGGGTTTCAGCTGATGTATGCCGCATCCGTGCAAGGGCTACAGATTTAGAAGAAGTCATCCAGCGTGGCCTACGTGACCTGTCAAAGCCTCCAGCTATGAACTGATTTATGTCCTTGAGTATGTAGTAGGGGACTTACGGTAATTGTAGTAAAACATGGCATTTAAAGGGGTTTTCAGGATTTAGATTTTGATGACCTATCCTATTAGTAGGGGCACAATACCTGGCAAGAGCCACGCAACTCATTACCAGACAGCTCCATACACTGTGTAGTGGTTGATCCTATCCACTGCAGCTCAGATCCCATGTAAAGCAACATTACAGAGTGTGTTTGGATTTTTTTTTTTTTAGGGTCAAAATCTGCTTTTTGTGATCTTGTCACCCATGTCTCGTACCTGTACCCATGTCTCAAATCTGTACCTAGGTAACTATTAATGTTCATGGGATGGTCTTTCAGACATTCTAATGGGGTGTCTCTTTTTAAGGATAGGTCATCACTATCTAAATCCCAGGATAACCACTTTTAAAGGGGTGGCTGATTTTTGAAAACTCTCTGTAGTGACCCAGTACGGGCGTTGCACGGATTCTTTCTACAGCGGTGATATGCTGTGATCAGTTTACAGTCAAGAGTTCCCTTATAACAAAGTGTGTTGGCCTAAAAGAGGCCAGCCCCTTTAAGGGTAACTCCACAGACAAAAATACATTGTATCCATACTGGTTTGTCAGGTTTTCCTCCGATCACTAGATATTCTGTCACTAGTAATATGGTGTTTTTGAATCCACTCCTATACATTGGCTACTGTTTTTCTGCCATTTTTGTATTTTGCAAATAACCAGTGAAACTTTTGTGTGAAGATTTATTTATTTTATTTTATTTTCTCATGGGAAATCTACCAGAAACCGCAAAATTTTAATAACCTGCTTCACATTGAGTTCATTGTACATTTTATGGGGCTTTTCCACCAATTTAACAATAATTTGATGATCTTCTTTAAGTATTTGCATCTACATCCTGCATGATCGAACAAGATAGAGACAAAATTTCTTAATTTCTTTTTTTTTCTGCTGAAGCCTCAACCGCATTTACTGTAATACACAGGAAGCTTGCGTCCATTTCCTAAAATAACGATAAAAGGTACCGTAGAGGTCAAGCACCTCCAGTCAAATCTCTAAACCCCAGTTTTACTCAAGCCCCCTCCCTCTATCAAATAATATTTAAAGGGGTTAAAAATTGTGAAAAAATGGCATTTGAAGCAAATAATTGACCATGATTCTGGTCAGTTTTGCGACACTTGGGACCCCATGTCAATAATTTTTAAAAGAAATGACACAAGGTCACCCCCAGCTATCCAAGCCAGACAGCTCCAATAAGCAGCAGCTAGCATTACCAAGCTGGGGAAGGCTATACTTTTGGCCCTTCTGAGCCTAATACCAGCCTGTGGCCACACCAATGCCCGACTCTTTTTAGACGGCTAGGCATTGGATGATATCCGGCTCTTCCCAGCACTCCTGATGGTGGGTATTTGGGTAATAATTGAGGGGGGATTAATGTTGGCCTTTTTACCAGCTAACATTAAGCTCATGACAGCAGCCTCTACTAAGGCGGTAAAAAAATATTTTTTAAAAATATATTGAAATATAAACGCCCTCAGACAACCCTCTTGGAACATTTTATTTATAAAAAAAAAAAAAAACCTTTGGAAAAAAAAAAATCAAATGAATCCTGTAAATACAACATAATCCAAGCGATCCTGTGTAAAAAATGATATACTCTTCCACAGCTTGTCTACTTCTTTCTTCTGTGGTAAATGAATAGAATCTAGAGTTCACTGATTTGGTTTCTATTCTGGTGCTGGTGATAGAAAATTCTCTCTCCTCTTAAAGGTCCTGTAAACCAGTATGAGCTATTGCAGGGACTCCTAAAACTACATGAGTCCCTGCACTTACTATGTGACCAGGGTTACTCCTAGTCAGACTGAAAGTAAGCTACTCAATGTCATTGTGACCAGGAGCAACCCAATCAGATTGAAGTGTTAGGTGGGGGTAAGGGGCAGGGGAGATGAGCTACTAGTTATTCATATCAATTGCCAGGTGGCTACTGACATGCAAATGAAACACAATGACTGCCAGCAATTCAAATGAATAGCTGGTAGCAAGATTTAGCATCATAGGCAGATCACATTGGCAACTCAATCTAGCTGGATTCCCTAAACATTCATCTACAGTGCTTTACATTCTAAACTTAACTGTGAAGTAGGGAGGGCACTGATCACCGAATGTAATTGGCAAATCTTTAGAAATTTTTTTGCTATATTCCCTTTAAAAAAAAAAAAAAAAAAAAAAATGACGCAATAATAAAATTTAGGAGACACACATACAAAGACAATAAACCTTGATGTAATTAAGTAGGTGAAACAGAAAAAGCAAAAAACTTATCAGCATCCCTGCCTGTACTTTTTTAAGACTGGGGGTGGTATCCTTTATCAGATATACTTAATTTATTTATTTTTATTTTTTTTTAGGTGTGTTTACACACAAACGTGTATTGAAATGCAGGAATGCTTCAAAAAGGTATGTTGAAATGATCAACTTTTCAAAACTGCATGATTTTGTGATATTCTGTCCATATGTGGCCACCTACTGGTTGGGTTATGAAGTGCAGCCTGTCAAGGGTTGTGTTTGCATGCATGCATTGAACTGGTTTCTTAAGAAATTGGAGTCTTTAAAGTGATTTTACCATGAACATAACCATATTTACATTTGTATACAATTAAAAGTTAACATCTTTGCAAATATAAATAATTTTAAAATTTTGCAGAATTTTATAGATTTTCTCTAACCATCCTAGTGGTGACATATCTTGTCTTGATCAGTTGCAAATGGACATGACTATGATTGAAAAACCATTTCTATGGTCTGGGATGTGTCAGAAACCCAACCATGATGTCCTTATTGTGGACAAGTTTCCAGGCAGGGACACTACATGTATGAGAAGATAACCAGCCATGATGTCCTTATTGTGGTCAGGTTATCGTCTCATACATGTAGTGTCCTCCTGATAACCAGCCATGATGTCCTTATTGTGGTCGGGTTATCGTCTCATACATGTAGTGTCCTCCTGATAACCAGCCATGATGTCCTTATTGTGGTCAGGTTATCTTCTCATACATGTAGTGTCCCCTCCTGATAACCAGCCATGATGTCCTTATTGTGGTCAGGTTATCTTCTCATACATGTAGTGTCCTCCTGATAACCAGCCATGATGTCCTTATTGTGGTCGGGTTATCTTCTCATACATGTAGTGTCCTCCTGATAACCAGCCATGATGTCCTTATTGTGGTCAGGTTATCTTCTCATACATGTAGTGTCCCCTCCTGATAACCAGCCATGATGACCTTATTGTGGTCGGGTTATCTTCTCATACATGTAGTGTCCTCCTGATAACCAGCCATGATGTCCTTATTGTGGTCGGGTTATCTTCTCATACATGTAGTGTCCCCTCCTGATAACCAGCCATGATGTCCTTATTGTGGTCAGGTTATCTTCTCATACATGTAGTGTCCTCCTGATAACCAGCCATGATGTCCTTATTGTGGTGGGGTTATCTTCTCGTACATGTAGTGTCCTCCTGATAACCAGCCATGATGTCCTTATTGTGGTCGGGTTATCTTCTCATACATGTAGTGTCCCTCCTGATAACCAGCCATGATGTCCTTATTGTGGTCAGGTTATCTTCTCATACATGTAGTGTCCTCCTGATAACCAGCCATGATGTCCTTATTGTGGTCAGGTTATCTTCTCATACATGTACTGTCCTCCTGATAACCAGCCATGATGTCCTTATTGTGGTCGGGTTATCTTCTCATACATGTAGTGTCCTCCTGATAACCAGCCATGATTTCCTTATTGTGGTCAGGTTATCTGGAGGACACTACATGTATGAGAAGATAACCCGACCACAATAAGGACATCATGGCTGGGTTTCACCTCTAAGATTTTTAGTGAAGTCTATAAAACTCTGGAAAGTCTTTAATTCTATTTACAAAAATCTTTAACTCCTAATTGTTTACAAATGTAAATCTGGTTGTGTTCATGAGACTGTCCCTTTAAGCAAATTCAAGCTAACATAAGATCTGTAACAATCCCTACCTAGGAGCAACTCTCACACCCTCTGTATCTACCTGCTGTTTGTCAGATTGTCAGATTACACTTGCACTGATACATTATACAGAACCTTTGTGTGTTCATGTGGTCACTGCTTGTGTGAATCCCCTGAAGTCTGGACACTGTATCGTATCATTTCATTTGGTATCATCTAATTCAGGGCGTAATACTAAAGACATATTCTTGTTTTGGTGACTTATCTATGACCTGGGTCACACAATTGTTTTTAATTGGTTATTGTATACTTGATTTTGTAATGTTGCTTCCCACATTCATGCTATGACTAAGCGTGTATAGCACAAAAAACATAGGCGCTACTGTTACACTTTTCATAACTTAAAGAGGACCTTTCACGACCTTGAGCTCTCTAAATCCTATAACAGGTGCTGTGCTATTGATCCTGGCACATTTGGAATTTTTTTCTCTACCCCCACCATTCCTGAGCAGTCAGTACAGCTTGTTTTGGTGCGTCATATGTTAACTAAACTCCCTAACATCAAGTGGGTGGTATCAGGCAGGAGCAGGAAAGGGGATGTGTCTTAGAGCTCCAATCAGATGCAGACGGTGTAAGAGCTCTGAGTCAAGCCTCCTGCCTGCTCCTGCTGACGCCACCCACTTGAGATTAGGGAGTTTAGTTAACATATCAGGCACTGAAACTAACAGAACTGACTGCTTGGGAATGGTGAAAGCTAGAGAGAGAATTCCAACTGTGCCAGAATTTGTAGAGCAGCAAAAATTGAAGGATGAAAAGACGTTGAGTAGGTGCAGCTGGTAAAGGTCCTTTTTAACCATGGACAACAATGTTATTAAAAATTTGGATTTGTATAGAGTTTGGATTGCTTTTTACCTCTTGTGCAGAACAATTATTTTTCCTCAATGATTTTGTGTCTACCTGGAGTAAAAAGTATGAAACTATCTTATTTTATTCTGATTCGTCGCAATGATCATGCACACAGTTGTACAGAGCTCTATTTGGGCACCCATACACATTTATAGGGCCCCGGCTGAACCATACAGAGCCCTACAAAGGAAATAGTGCCTTGTTACATCAGACATTGTAATGATGATATGTTCTCAGTATCCCTTCCCCAATATATGACACTATATAGCGGCACGCAGTGTCCATTTCTCCATGTTACGCCTTGTATTCCATGTTGTTGGAGAGCTCCTTTATCTTCGGTATTATCACCCCTCCTTTGCTCCATGCCAGCCCGGGATTAGTGTAGAATATCTCTTCTCCTGTGGGCTGGTATAAGCTGTCAGCAGACACAGGAGTACATGAGGTTATCTGCATATGACCCAGAGGTGTGTGCTGGCATATGGAGCAAATACACACTGGGAGAAGGAATCGTTCAGAACAGGCTCTGCAGGTACCAAGACCTGTGCCAAGATCTGCTTATCGTATGATATGTTTAAAGGAGCCAGAAATCCTGTTCATATAGCATACCAGTGCAGACATGTAGGTGACGTTGCCATGTTAAGGCGAAAGAAAGCTCAGTCATTGTGTATCGCAAAGCTCTGCAACTTTGTAACAAACTTTGTGGTTCAATTCGGCAAATTTTTTTTTCAAGACCTTTGCTTGCTGTCAGTAAATGTGAACTGTTCTACTTAAATCCTATTCCTGTCTGATTTTGCGGCCCTGCTTTCATGGCTCCTATTCATTTAAAGGGGCCGCAGACGCATAGCCGTCGATGAGCGCACAGTCATGTGCAACAGGCCTTAGGCTGCAGACTACATCTCACTACAGCGAGCAACATTCTCGCCTACAAAACAGCCATCCACACTAGACTGCTTGGGTTTGATTGTTTCCCGTGCGGGGAGGGAGCCTCCCTCTCCTCCCATACACTATCTTATTAGTTAATCTGTCATCTCTTTCCCATATGACCCTAGCCAGAGAAGGTGTTCTCCTTTCTGCAGCACATAGTTAGCTCTTAGTACTGCTGCTTTAGGGTCTCCACGTCAGCTGACCCCATTATCCAGCTCCTCTCCTTTCTCCTGCAGTCCTTGCTCTCTTCTGTTAGCTGGGCTTCTCCCCCCACACTAAGCAGACAGGGGGCTTTTATCCAGGAAAGTGGGTTTTTCTATGTGGAATAAATACACCGTCCGCTGAGTTGTCTGTTTATATTAGGATACATAGATGATCTATATTTCATACATATTCTGCCTTGCCCTTTTACGTAATTAATGAATGAGTCATTTTGGAATTTTTAATTAAGCTGAGATACAATTGTGCATATAATTTGGGGGAGGAGCGGAGCGGTGCACTAATTTCACTTCACTATTTGCCCATGATCTGGGCACATGTCATACGAATGCCAGGCAGGTTGGCCAGCAAGCCACATTCCTCTCTGTCCATGCACTATACTCATGGAGATCACACTCCATCTGCTCCCAATATCCTGGCACCGACACATTGTAACGCTGATTGTACACTCACATTCCATTAAGGGCACAGTGTTTCTTGGCAGCGAGAGGTACAAATACTGAGACACTGCCCGCTGTGTATATATTGTGTCTGGCACTGATTAATGTAGATATAATGGGTCACTGTGAAATTATAGGGTCTCTAGTTGTATCCACGTCATAGTATTAGGAAGGCTAGGAAGTAGTATTATAGCGAATCAGTTATATCCTTGTACATAGGAGGTAGTATTATAGTAGTTATATTCTTGTACATAGGAGTAGTATTATAGTAGTTATATTCTTCTACATAGGAGCAGTATTATAGTAGTTATATTCTTATACATAGGAGGTAGTATTATAGCAGTTATATCCTTGTACATAGGAGGTAGTATTATAGTAGTTATATTCTTGTACATAGGAGTAGTATTATAGTAGTTATATTCTTGTACATAGGAGCAGTATTATAGTAGTTATATTCTTTTACATAGGAGCAGTATTATAGTAGTTATATTCTTGTACATAGGAGCAGTATTATAGTAGTTATATTCTTTTACATAGGAGCAGTATTATAGTAGTTATATTCTTGTACATAGGAGCAGTATTATAGTAGTTATATTCTTGTACATAGGAGCAGTATTATAGTAGTTATATTCTTGTACATAGGAGCAGTATTAAAGTACTTATATTCTTGTACATAGGAGGTAGTATTATAGTAGTTATATTCTTGTACATAGGTAGTATTATAGTAGTTATATTCTTGTACATAGGAGCAGTATTATAGTAGTTATATTCTTGTACATAGGGGGCAGTATTATAGTAGTTATATTCTTGTACATAGGAGGTAGTATTATAGTAGTTATATTCTTGTACATAGGAGCAGTATTATAGTAGTTATATTCTTGTACATAGGAGGTAGTATTATAGTAGTTATATTCTTGTACATAGTATAGTATTATAGTAGTTATATTCTTGTACATAGGAGCAGTATTATAATAGTTATATTCTTGTACATAGGAGTAGTATTATAGTAATTATATTCTTGTACATAAGAGCAGTATTTAGTAGTTATATTCTTGTACATAGGTGTAGTATTATAGTAGCTATATTCTTGTACATAGGAGCAGTATTATAGTAATTATATTCTTGTACATAAGAGCAGTATTAGTAGTTATATTCTTGTACTTAGGGGGCAGTATTATAGTAGTTATATTCTTGTACATAGGGAGCAGTATTATAGTAGTTATATTCTTGTACAAAGGGGCAGTATTATAGTAGTTATATTCTTGTACGTAGGAGTGGTATTATAGTAGTTATATTTGTACATAGGTGTAGTATTATAGTAGCTATATTCTTGTACATAGGAGCAGTATTATAGTAGTTATATTCTTGTACATAGTATTATAGTAGTTATATTGTACATAGGGGTAGTATTATAGTAGCTATATTCTTGTACATAGGAGGTAGTATTATAGTAGTTATATTCTTGTGCATAGGAACAGTATTATAGTAGTTATATTCTTGTACGTAGGAGCGGTATTCTAGTAGTATCGTACATAGGTGTAGTATTATAGTAGTTATATTCTTGTACATAGGGGGCAGTATTATAGTAGTTATATCCTTGTACATAGGAGCAGTATTATAGTAGTTATATTCTTGTACGTAGGAGCGGTATTATAGTAGTTATATTCTTGTACGTAGGAGCGGTATTATAGTAGCTATATTCTTGTACATAGGAGTAGTATTATAGTAGCTATATTCTTGTACATAGGAGGTAGTATTATAGTAGTTATATTCTTGTACATAGGGGGCAGTATTATAGTATATCATCTTGTACATAGGAGCAGTATTATAGTAGTTATATTCTTGTACATAGGAGCAGTATTAAAGTACTTATATTCTTGTACATAGGAGGTAGTATTATAGTAGTTATATTCTTGTACATAGGGGTAGTATTATAGTAGTTATATTCTTGTACATAGGAGCAGTATTATAGTAGTTATATTCTTGTACATAGGGGGCAGTATTATAGTAGTTATATTCTTGTACATAGGAGGTAGTATTATAGTAGTTATATTCTTGTACATAGGAGCAGTATTATAGTAGTTATATTCTTGTACATAGGAGGTAGTATTATAGTAGTTATATTCTTGTACATAGGAGTAGTATTATAGTAGTTATATTCTTGTACATAGGAGTAGTATTATAGTAGTTATATTCTTGTACATAGTAGTAGTATTATAGTAGTTATATTCTTGTACATAGGAGCAGTATTATAATAGTTATATTCTTGTACATAGGAGTAGTATTATAGTAATTATATTCTTGTACATAAGAGCAGTATTTAGTAGTTATATTCTTGTACATAGGTGTAGTATTATAGTAGCTATATTCTTGTACATAGGAGCAGTATTATAGTAATTATATTCTTGTACATAAGAGCAGTATTATAGTAGTTATATTCTTGTACTTAGGGGGCAGTATTATAGTAGTTATATTCTTGTACATAGGGAGCAGTATTATAGTAGTTATATTCTTGTACAAAGGGGCAGTATTATAGTAGTTATATTCTTGTACGTAGGAGTGGTATTATAGTAGTTATATTTTGTACATAGGTGTAGTATTATAGTAGCTATATTCTTGTACATAGGAGCAGTATTATAGTAGTTATATTCTTGTACATAGGAGAGTATTATAGTAGTTATATCTTGTACATAGGGGTAGTATTATAGTAGTTATATTCTTGTACATAGGAGGTAGTATTATAGTAGTTATATTCTTGTGCATAGGAGCAGTATTATAGTAGTTATATTCTTGTACATAGGAGCGGTATTCTAGTAGTTATATTCTTGTACATAGGAGCAGTATTATAGTAGTTATATTCTTGTACATAGGGGGCAGTATTATAGTAGTTATATTCTTGTACATAGGAGCAGTATTATAGTAGTTATATTCTTGTACATAGGAGCGGTATTATAGTAGTTATATTCTTGTACATAGGAGCGGTATTATAGTAGCTATATTCTTGTACATAGGAGTAGTATTATAGTAGTTATATTCTTGTACATAGGAGGCAGTATTATAGTAGTTATATTCTTGTACATAGGGGGCAGTATTATAGTAGTTATATTCTTGTACATAGGAGCAGTATTATAGTAGTTATATTCTTGTACATAGGAGTAGTATTATAGTAGTTATATTCTTGTACATAGGGGTAGTATTATATTAGTTATATTCTTGTACATAGGAGTAGTATTATAGTAGTTATATTCTTGTACATAGGGGCAGTATTATAGTAGTTATATTCTTGTACATAGGAGTAGTATTATAGTAGTTATATTCTTGTACATACGGGGCAGTATTATAGTAGTTATATTCTTGTACATAGGAGCAGTATTATAGTAGTTATATTCTTGTACATAGGAGCAGTATTATAGTAGTTATATTCTTGTACATAGGAGCAGTATTATAGTAGTTATATTCTTGTACATAGGAGCAGTATTATAGTAGTTTATATTCTTGTACATTAGGGTAGTATTATAGTAGTTATATTCTTGTACATTTGTACAGGTAGTATTAGAGTAGTTATATTCTTGTACATAGGGGCAGTATTATAGTAGTTATATTCTTGTACATAGGGGGCAGTATTATAGTAGTTATATTCTTGTACATAGGGGCAGTATTATAGTAGTTATATTCTTGTACATAGGAGCAGTATTAAGTAGTAATCATAAGTAGTATTATAGTAGTTATATTCTTGTACATAGGAGCAGTATTATAGTAGTTATATTCTTGTACATAGGAGCAGTATTATAGTAGTTATATTCTTGTACATAGGGGCAGTATTATAGTAGTTATATTCTTGTACATAGGAGTAGTATTATAGTAGTTATATTCTTGTACATAGGAGCAGTATTATAGTAGTTATATTCTTGTACATAGGAGCAGTATTATAGTAGTTATATTCTTGTACATAGGAGTAGTATTATAGTAGTTATATTCTTGTACATAGGAGCAGTATTATAGTAGTTATATTCTTGTACATAGGAGCAGTATTATAGTAGTTATATTCTTGTACATAGGAGCAGTATTATAGTAGTTATATTCTTGTACATAGGAGCAGTATTATAGTAGTTATATTCTTGTACATAGGAGCAGTATTATAGTAGTTATATTCTTGTACATAGGAGCAGTATTATAGTAGTTATATTCTTGTACATAGGAGCAGTATTATAGTAGTTATATTCTTGTACATAGGAGCAGTATTATAGTAGTTATATTCTTGTACATAGGAGCAGTATTATAGTAGTTATATTCTTGTACATAGGAGCAGTATTATAGTAGTTATATTCTTGTACATAGGAGCAGTATTATAGTAGTTATATTCTTGTACATAGGAGCAGTATTATAGTAGTTATATTCTTGTACATAGGGGTAGTATTATAGTAGTTATATTCTTGTACATAGGAGTAGTATTATAGTAGTTATATTCTTGTACATAGGAGCAGTATTATAGTAGTTATATTCTTGTACATAGGAGCAGTATTATAGTAGTTATATTCTTGTACATAGGAGTATTATAGTAGTTATATTCTTGTACATAGGAGCAGTATTATAGTAGTTATATTCTTGTACATAGGAGCAGTATTATAGTAGTTATATTCTTGTACATAGGAGCAGTATTATAGTAGTTATATTCTTGTACATAGGAGTAGTATTATAGTAGTTATATTCTTGTACATAGGAGCAGTATTATAGTAGTTATATTCTTGTACATAGGAGTAGTATTATAGTAGTTATATTCTTGTACATAGGAGCAGTATTATAGTAGTTATATTCTTGTACATAGGAGTAGTATTATAGTAGTTATATTCTTGTACATAGGAGCAGTATTATAGTAGTTATATTCTTGTACATAGGTATAGTAGTTATATCTTGTACATAGGAGCAGTATTATAGTAGTTATATTCTTGTACATAGGAGGCAGTATTATAGTAGTTATATTCTTGTACATAGGAGCAGTATTATAGTAGTTATATTCTTGTACATAGGAGCAGTATTATAGTAGTTATATTCTTGTACATAGGAGGCAGTATTATAGTAGTTATATTCTTGTACATAGGAGCAGTATTATAGTAGTTATATTCTTGTACATAGGAGCAGTATTATAGTAGTTATATTCTTGTACATAGGAGCAGTATTATAGTAGTTATATTCTTGTACATAGGAGCAGTATTATAGTAGTTATATTCTTGTACATAGGAGCAGTATTATAGTAGTTATATTCTTGTACATAGGGGCAGTATTATAGTAGTTATATTCTTGTACATAGGGGGTAGTATTATAGTAGTTATATTCTTGTACATAGGAGTAGTATTATAGTAGTTATATTCTTGTACATAGGGAGTAGTATTATAGTAGTTATATTCTTGTACATAGGAGCAGTATTATAGTAGTTATATTCTTGTACATAGGAGCAGTATTATAGTAGTTATATTCTTGTACATAGGAGATATAGCAGTATTATAGTAGTTATATTCTTGTACATAGGGGCAGTATTATAGTAGTTATATTCTTGTACATAGGAGCAGTATTATAGTAGTTATATTCTTGTACATAGGAGCAGTATTATAGTAGTTATATTCTTGTACATAGGAGGTAGTATTATAGTAGTTATATTCTTGTACATAGGAGTAGTATTATAGTAGTTATATTCTTGTACATAGGAGGTAGTATTATAGTAGTTATATTCTTGTACATAGGGGCAGTATTATAGTAGTTATATTCTTGTACATAGGAGTAGTATTATAGTAGTTATATTCTTGTACATAGGAGCAGTATTATAGTAGTTATATTCTTGTACATAGGGGCAGTATTATAGTAGTTATATTCTTGTACATAGGGGCAGTATTATAGTAGTTATATTCTTGTACATAGGGGTAGTATTATAGTAGTTATATTCTTGTACATAGGGGCAGTATTATAGTAGTTATATTCTTGTACATAGGAGGCAGTATTATAGTAGTTATATTCTTGTACATAGGGGGCAGTATTATAGTAGTTATATTCTTGTACATAGGAGCAGTATTATAGTAGTTATATTCTTGTACATAGGAGCAGTATTATAGTAGTTATATTCTTGTACATAGGAGGCAGTATTATAGTAGTTATATTCTTGTACATAGGGGCAGTATTATAGTAGTTATATTCTTGTACATAGGAGCAGTATTATAGTAGTTATATTCTTGTACATAGGAGCAGTATTATAGTAGTTATATTCTTGTACATAGGAGCAGTATTATAGTAGTTATATTCTTGTACATAGGAGCAGTATTATAGTAGCTATATTCTTGTACATAGGGGCAGTATTATAGTAGTTATATTCTTGTACGTAGGAGTAGTATATTCTGTACAAGGGGCAGTATTATAGTAGTTATATTCTTGTACATAGGAGTAGTATTATAGTAGTTATATTCTTGTACATAGGAGCAGTATTATAGTAGTTATATTCTTGTACATAGGAGGGAGTATTATAGTAGTTATATTCTTGTACATAGGAGGTAGTATTATAGTAGTTATATTCTTGTACATAGGAGCAGTATTATAGTAGTTATATTCTTGTACATAGGAGCAGTATTATAATAGTTATATTCTTGTACATAGGAGTAGTATTATAGTAGTTAAATTCTTGTACATAGAGAGTAGTATTATAGTAGTTATATTTTAGTATATAGGAGGCAGTATTATATTGAAGTTATATTTTTTGTACATAGGGGCAGTATTATAGTAGTTATATTCTTGTACATAAGGGCAGTATTATAGTAGTTATATTCTTGTACATGGGGGCAGTATTATAGTAGTTATATTCTTGTACATAGGGGTAGTATTAAATAGTAGTTATATTCTTGTACATAAGAGCAGCATGTAGTAGGTATATTCTTGTACATAGGAGGTAGTATTATAGTAGTTATATTCTTGTACATAGGAGCAGTATTATAGTAGTTATATTCTTGTACATAGGAGGCAGTATTATAGTAGTTATATTCTGTACATAGGAGTAGCATTATAGTAGTTATATTCTCCATGTTAGGGCAGTATTATAGTAGTTATATTCTTGTACATAGGAGTAGTATTATAGTAGTTATATTCTTGTACATAGGAGGTAGTATTATAGTAGTTATATCCTTGTACATAGGGAGCAGTATTATAGTAGTTATATTCTTGTACATAGGTTTTGCATTATTATAGTAGTTATATTCTTGTACATAGGAGTAGTATTATAGTAGTTATATTCTTGTACATAGGAGCAGTATTATAGTAGTTATATTCTTGTACATAGGAGTAGTATTATAGTAGTTATATTCTTGTACATAGGAGGTAGAATTATAGTAGTTATATTCTTGTACATAGGAGCAGTATTATAGTAGTTATATTCTTGTACATAGGAGTAGTATTATAGTAGTTATATTCTTGTACATAGGAGTAGTATTATAGTAGTTATATTCTTGTACATAGGATTGGTAGAATTATAGTAGTTATATTCTTGTACATAGGAGCAGTATTATTAGTTATATTCTTGTACATATGAGTAGTATTATAGTAGTTATGCCTGTACATAGGAGCAGTATTATAGTAGTTATATTCTTGTACATAGGAGCAGTATTATAGTGGTTATATTCTTGTACATAGGAGAAATATTATAGTAGTTATATTCTTGTACATAGGAGCAGTAGAATATAGTAGTTATATTCTTGTACATAGGAGCAGTATTATAGTAGTTATATTCTTGTACATAGGAGGTAGCATTATAGTAGTTATATTCTTGTACATAGGAGCAGTATTATAGTAGTTATATTCTTGTACATAGGAGTAGTATTATAGTAGTTATATTCTTGTACATAGGAGCAGTATTATAGCAGTTATATTCTTGTACATATGAGCAGTATTATAGTAGTTATATTCTTGTACATAGGAGCAGTATTATAGTAGTTATATTCTTGTACATAGGAGGTAGTATTATAGTAGTTATATTCTTGTACATAGGAGTAGTATTATAGTAGTTATATTCTGTACATAGGGGCAGTATTATAGTAGTTATATTTGTACATAGGAGTAGTATTATAGTAGTTATATTCTTGTACATAGGAGGTAGTATTATAGTAGTTATATTCTTGTACATAAGGGAGCAGTATTATAGTAGTTATATTCTTGTACATAGGTGCAGGCTGCTATAGTAGTTATATTCTTGTACATAGGAGTAGTATTATAGTAGTTATATTCTTGTACATAGGAGCAGTATTATAGTAGTTATATTCTTGTACATAGGAGTAGTATTATAGTAGTTATATTCTTGTACATAGGAGGTAGAATTATAGTAGTTATATTCTTGTGTACATAGGAGCAGTATTATAGTAGTTATATTCTTGTACATAGGAGTAGTATTATAGTAGTTATATTCTTGTACATAGGAGTAGTATTATAGTAGTTATATTCTTGTACATAGGAGCAGTATTATAGTAGTTATATTCTTGTACATAGGAGCAGTATTATAGTAGTTATATTCTTGTACATAGGAGTAGTATTATAGTAGTTATATTCTTGTACATAGGAGCAGTATTATAGTAGTTATATTCTTGTACATAGAGGTAGTATTATAGTAGTTATATTCTTGTACATAGGAGCAGTATTATAGTAGTTATATCTGTACATAGTTTAGTAGTATTTATAGTAGTTATATTCTTGTACATAGGAGCAGTATAATAGCAGTTATATTCTTGTACATAGGAGCAGTATTATAGTAGTTATATTCTTGTACATAGGAGTAGTATTATAGTAGTTATATTCTTGTACATAGGAGGTAGTATTATAGTAGTTATATTCTTGTACATAGGGAGCAGTATTATAGTAGTTATATTCTTGTACATAGGTGCAGTATTATAGTAGTTATATCTTTGGTACATAGGAGGTAGTATTATAATAGTTATATTCTTGTACATAGGAGTAGTATTATAGTAGTTATATTCTTGTACATAGGAGCAGTATTATAGTAGTTATATTCTTGTACATAGGAGTAGTATTATAGTAGTTATATTCTTGTACATAGGAGCAGTATTATAGTAGTTATATTCTTGTACATAGGAGCAGTATTATAGTAGTTATATTCTTGTACATAGGAGCAGTATTATAGTAGTTATATTCTTGTACATAGGAGCAGTATTATAGTAGTTATATTCTTGTACATAGGAGCAGTATTATAGTAGTTATATTCTTGTACATAGGAGCAGTATTATAGTAGTTATATTCTTGTACATAGGAGTAGTATTATAGTAGTTATATTCTTGTACATAGCAGTATTATAGTAGTTATATTCTTGTACATAGGAGCAGTATTATAGTAGTTATATTCTTGTACATAGGAGCAGTATTATAGTAGTTATATTCTTGTACATAGGAGCAGTATTATAGTAGTTATATTCTTGTACATAGGAGCAGTATTATAGTAGTTATATTCTTGTACATAGGAGCAGTATTATAGTAGTTATATTCTTGTACATAGGAGCAGTATTATAGTAGTTATATTCTTGTACATAGGAGTAGTATTATAGTAGTTATATTCTTGTACATAGGAGCAGTATTATAGTAGTTATATTCTTGTACATAGGAGCAGTATTATAGTAGTTATATTCTTGTACATAGGAGCAGTATTATAGTAGTTATATTCTTGTACATAGGAGCAGTATTATAGTAGTTATATTCTTGTACATAGGAGCAGTATTATAGTAGTTATATTCTTGTACATAGGAGTAGTATTATAGTAGTTATATTCTTGTACATAGGAGCAGTATTATAGTAGTTATATTCTTGTACATAGGAGTAGTATTATAGTAGTTATATTCTTGTACATAGGAGCAGTATTATAGTAGTTATATTCTTGTACATAGGAGCAGTATTATAGTAGTTATATTCTTGTACATACATAGTATTATAGTAGTTATATTATAGTAGTATTATTAGTTATATTCTTGTACATAGGAGCAGTATTATAGTAGTTATATTCTTGTACATAGGAGCAGTATTATAGTAGTTATATTCTTGTACATAGGAGCAGTATTATAGTAGTTATATTCTTGTACATAGGAGCAGTATTATAGTAGTTATATTCTTGTACATAGGAGCAGTATTATAGTAGTTATATTCTTGTACATAGGAGCAGTATTATAGTAGTTATATTCTTGTACATAGGAGCAGTATTATAGTAGTTATATTCTTGTACATAGGAGCAGTATTTATAGTAGTTATATTCTTGTAGAGCAGTATTATAGTAGTTATATTCTTGTACATAGGAGCAGTATTATAGTAGTTATATTCTTGTACATAGGAGCAGTATTATAGTAGTTATATTCTTGTACATAGGAGCAGTATTATAGTAGTTATATTCTTGTACATAGGAGCAGTATTATAGTAGTTATATTCTTGTACATAGGAGCAGTATTATAGTAGTTATATTCTTGTACATAGGAGCAGTATTATAGTAGTTATATTCTTGTACATAGGAGCAGTATTATAGTAGTTATATTCTTGTACATAGGAGTAGTATTATAGTAGTTATATTCTTGTACATAGGAGCAGTATTATAGTAGTTATATTCTTGTACATAGGAGCAGTATTATAGTAGTTATATTCTTGTACATAGGAGCAGTATTATAGTAGTTATATTCTTGTACATAGGAGCAGTATTATAGTAGTTATATTCTTGTACATAGGAGCAGTATTATAGTAGTTATATTCTTGTACATAGGAGCAGTATTATAGTAGTTATATTCTTGTACATAGGAGCAGTATTATAGTAGTTATATTCTTGTACATAGGTATTATAGTAGTACATAGTATTATAGTAGTTATATTCTTGTACATAGGAGCAGTATTATAGTAGTTATATTCTTGTACATAGGAGCAGTATTATAGTAGTTATATTCTTGTACATAGGAGTAGTATTATAGTAGTTATATTCTTGTACATAGGAGCAGTATTATAGTAGTTATATTCTTGTACATAGGAGCAGTATTATAGTAGTTATATTCTTGTACATAGGAGCAGTATTATAGTAGTTATATTCTTGTACATAGGAGCAGTATTATAGTAGTTATATTCTTGTACATAGGAGCAGTATTATAGTAGTTATATTCTTGTACATAGGAGCAGTATTATAGTAGTTATATTCTTGTACATAGGAGCAGTATTATAGTAGTTATATTCTTGTACATAGGAGCAGTATTATAGTAGTTATATTCTTGTACATAGGAGCAGTATTATAGTAGTTATATTCTTGTACATAGGAGCAGTATTATAGTAGTTATATTCTTGTACATAGGAGCAGTATTATAGTAGTTATATTCTTGTACATAGGAGCAGTATTATAGTAGTTATATTCTTGTACATAGGAGCAGTATTATAGTAGTTATATTCTTGTACATAGGAGCAGTATTATAGTAGTTATATTCTTGTACATAGGAGCAGTATTATAGTAGTTATATTCTTGTACATAGGAGCAGTATTATAGTAGTTATATTCTTGTACATAGGAGCAGTATTATAGTAGTTATATTCTTGTACATAGGAGCAGTATTATAGTAGTTATATTCTTGTACATAGGAGCAGTATTATAGTAGTTATATTCTTGTACATAGCAGTATTATAGTAGTATTATAGTAGTTATATTCTTGTACATAGGAGCAGTATTATAGTAGTTATATTCTTGTACATAGGAGCAGTATTATAGTAGTTATATTCTTGTACATAGGAGCAGTATTATAGTAGTTATATTCTTGTACATAGGAGTAGTTATAGTATTATAGTAGTTATATTCTTGTACATAGGAGCAGTATTATAGTAGTTATATTCTTGTACATAGGAGTAGTATTATAGTAGTTATATTCTTGTACATAGGAGCAGTATTATAGTAGTTATATTCTTGTACATAGGAGCAGTATTACAGTAGTTATATTCTTGTACATAGGAGCAGTATTACAGAAGTTATATTCTTGTACATAGCAGGCAGCATTATAGTAGTTATATTCTTGTACATAGCAGGCAGTATTATAGTAGTTATATTCTTGTACATAGGAGTAGTATTATAGTAGTTATATTCTTGTACATAGGAGCAGTATTATAGTAGTTATATCTTTCTCCTGTATATAGGTGGCAGTATTAGGTAGTTATATTCTTGTGCATAGGAGGCTGTATTATAGTCGCTATATTCTTGTACATAGGAGCAGTATTATAGTAGTTATATTCTTGTACATAGGGAGCAGTATTATAGTAGTTATATTCCTTTTTTGTACATAGGAGTTGCATTATAGTAGTTATATTCTTGTACATAGGCGTAGTATTATAGTAGTTATATTCTTCTACATAGGAGGTAGTATGATAGTAAATATATTCTTGTACTTAGGAAGTAGTATTATAGTAGTTACGTTCTGTACAGGGGGCAGTATTATAGGGGAAGATATTGTTGTATATAGGGGGCAGTATTATAGTAGTTATATTCTTGTACGTTGGAGCGGTATTATAGTAGTTATATTTTGTACATATGTGTAGTATTATAGTAGCTATATTCTTGGAACATAGGGGGCAGTATTATAGTAGTTATATTCTTGTACTTATGTGGCTGCAGTATTATAGTAGTTATATTCTTGTACATGGTGTAGTATTATAGTAGTTATATTTGTACATAGGGGTAGTAATATAGTAGGCATATTCTTGTACCCAGGGGCAGTATTATAGTAGTTATATTCTTGTACATTGGTGCAGTATTATAGTAGTTATGCTCTTGTACAGAGGTATGTTTAAAATAGTAGTTATATTGTTGTACATAGGAGCAGTATTACAGTAGTTATATTCTTGTACATAGCAGGCAGTATTATAGTAGTTACATTCTTGTACATATGAGCAGTATTATAGTAGTTATATTCTGTGTTACCCGTTAGTAGTATTATAGTAGTTATATTCTTCACATAGGAGGTGCAGTATGATAGTAAATATATTCTTGTACATAGGAGCAGTATTATAGTAGTTATATTCTTGTACATAGGGGGCAAGTATTATAGTAGTTATATTCTTGTACATAGGGGGCAGTATTATAGTAGTTATATTTTGTGTACGTTGGAGCGGTATTATAATAGTTATATTCTTGTACTTAGGGGGCAGTATTATAGTAGTTATATTCTGTACATGGGTGTAGTATTATATTAGTGTATTGTTGTACATTAAAAGTAGTATTATAGAAGTTATATTCTTGTATATAGCAGGCAATATTATAGTAGTTATATTTTTGTACATAGCAGGCAGTATTATAGTAGTTATATCTTTGGTACATAGGAGCAGTTATAGTAGTTATATTCTTTGCACATAGGAGTAGTATTATAGTAGTTATATTCTTGTACATAGGAGGTAGTATTATAGTAGTTATATTCTTGTACATAGGAGCAGCATTAGCAGTTACATTCTTGTACATAGGTGGCAGTATTATTGTAGTTATAGTCTTGTACATTTGGGTAGTATTAGATTACCTATATTCTTGTACATAGGAGTAGTATTATACCCCCTATAGTTATATTCTTGTACTTAGGGGGCAGTATTATAGTAGTTATAGTTGTACATAGGGGAAGTATTATAGTAGTTATATTCTTGTACATAGGAGGCTGTATTATAGTCGCTATATTCGTGTACATAGGGGGCAGTATTATAGTAGTTATATTCTTGTACATAGGAGGCTGTATTATAGTAGATATATGTTGTACATAGGAGCAGTATTATATTAATATATTCTTGTACGTAGGGAGCAGCATTATAGTAGTTACATTCTTGTACATAGGAGCAGTATTATAGTAGTTATATTCTTGTACATAGGAGTAGTATTATAGTAGTTATATTCTTCTACATAGGAGGTAGTATGATAGTAAATATATTCTTGTACGTATAGGAGCAGTATTATAGTAGTTATATTCTTGTACATAGGGGGCAGCATTATAGTAGTTTATATTCTTGTACGTTGAGCGGTATTATAGTAAAGCTATATTTTTGTTTTTTTTTGCATAGGTGTAGTATTATAGAAGAATTTTGTACTTAGGGGGCAGTATTATTAGTTATATTTCCCACATGTGGGTAGTATTATAGTAGTTATTGTTGTACATTGGGGTAGTAATATAGTAGTGTATTCGTGTACATAGGGGCAGTATTATAGTAGTTATATTCTTGTACAGCGGGCAGTATTATAGTAGTTATGTTCTTTGTGCATAGGTGGCAGTATTATAGTAGTTATATTCTTGTACATAGGAGCAGTATTATAGTAGTTATATTTTTTACATAGGAGCAGTATTATAGCAGTTATATTCTTGTACATAGGTGGCAGTATTATAGCAGTTATATTTTTGTACATAGGCGGCAGTATTATAGTAGTTATATTCTTGTACATAGGTGTAGTATTATAGTAGCTATATTCTTGTACATAGGTGCAGTATTATAGTAGTTATATTCTTGTACTTAGGGGCAGCATTATAGTAGTTATATTCTTGTACATGGTAGTAGTATTATAGTAGTTATAGTTGTACATAGGGGCAGTATTATAGTAGTTATATTCTTGTACACCGGGCAGTATTATAGTAGTTATATTCTTGTACAGCGGGCAGTATTATAGTTGTTATATTCTTGTACACCGGGCAGTATTATAGCAGTTATATTCTTGTACATAGGAGCAGTATTACATTCCTGTACGTAGGAGCAGTATGTTAGTAGTTATGTATTCGTGTACGTAGGAGCAGTATTATTTTAGTTATATCTGGTACATAGGAACAGTATTATAGTAGTTATATTCTTGTGCCTTGGAGCAGTATTATAGTAGTTATATTCGTGTACATAGGGAGCAGTATTATAGTAGTTATGTTCTTATACATAGTGGGGCAGTAATTATTGCAGTTATGTTCTTGTACGTAGGAGCGGTATTATAGTAGTCTTTTTCGTTTTTGTACATAGGTGTAGTATTATAGTAGCTATATTCTTGTACATAGGAGTAGTATTATAGTAGTTATATTTGTATATAGGTGTAGTAATATAATAGCTATATTCTTGTACATAGGGGTTGTATTATAGTAGTTATATTCTTGTACATAGGGAAGTATTATAGAAGTTATATGCTTATACTTAGGGGGCAGTATTATAGTAGTTATATTCTTGTACATGGGGGTAGTATTATAGTAGCTACTTTTGTACATGGTAGTAGTAATATAGTAGGTATATTCTTGTACATAGGGGCAGTATTATAGTAGTTATGTCTTTGTACATCGGTGCAGTATTATAGTAGTTATGTTCTCTTGCATAGAGGTGGCAGTATTATAGTAGCTATATTCTTGTACATGGGGGCAGTATTGTAGTAGTGTATTCTTGTACTTAGGGGGCAGTATTATAGTAGTTATATTCTTGTACATAGGGGAAGTATTATAGTAGTTATATTCTTGTACTTAGGTGGCAAAATATAGTAGTTATATTCCTGTACATAGGTTTGCCGTATTATAGTAGTTATATTTGTACATAGGTGCTAGTATTAAGTTAGCTATATTCTTGTACCTAGGAGGCAGTCTTATAGTAGTTATATTCTTGCACATGGGGAGCAGTATTATAGTAGTTATATTCTTGTACATAGGGAGCAGTATTATAGTAGTTATATTCTTGTACATAGGAGCAGTATTATAGTAGTTATAGTCTTGTACATTGGGGGCAGTATTATAGTAGTTATATTCTTGTACATAGGAGTAGTATTATATTAGTTATATTCTTGTACATAGGAGGTAATATTATAGTAGGTATATTTTTGTACATAGGGGGCAGTATTATAGTAGTTATATTCTTGTACATAGGAGTATATTATATTAGTTATATTCTTGTATCGTAGGAGTAGTATAATAGTAGTTATATTTTTGTAAAATTGGGGGTAGTATTATGGTATTTGTATGCTTGTACATAGCAGACTATTATAGTAATTTATATCTTGTATATTTGGGTTGTAATATAGTAGCTACATGTAAAATAAATATTTTAAAAATATTTTTAATTTTTTTATTTTATATTTTTGTATTTTTGTCTTGTTACATAGGAGGTAGTATTATAGTAGTTATATTCTTGTACATAGGGAGCAGTATTATAGTAGTTATATTCTTGTACATAGGGGGCAGTATTATAGTAGTTATATTCTTGTACATAGGAGCAGTATTATAGTAGTTATATTCTTGTACATAGGAGCAGTATTATAGTAGTTATATTCTTGTACATAGGAGCAGTATTATAGTAATTATATTCTTGTACATAGAAGTAGTATTAAGTAGTTATATTCTTGTACATAGGAGCAGTATTATAGTAGTTATATTCTTGTACATAGGAGGTAGTATTATAGTAGTTATATTCTTGTACATAGGAGCAGTATTATAGTAGTTATATTTCTTGTACATAGGAGTAGTATTATATTAGTTATATTCTTGTACATAGGGGGTAGTATTATAGTAGTTATATTCTTGTACATAGGAAGCGTATTATAGTAGTTATATTCTTGTATATAGGAGCAGTATTATAGTAGTTATATTCTTGTACATAGGAGTAGTATTATAGTAGTTATATTCTTGTACATAGGAGCAGTATTATAGTAGTTATATTCTTGTATATAGGAGCAGTATTATAGTGTTATATTCTTGTACATAGGAGCAGTATTATAGTAGTTATATTCTTGTACATAGGAGTAGTATTATAGTAGTTAGTATTCTTGTACATAGGAGCAGTATTATAGTAGTTATATTCTTGTACATAGGGGCAGTATTATAGTAGTTATATTCTTGTACATAGCAGTATTATAGTAGTTATATTCTTTGTACATTTATTAGTATTATAGTAGTTATATTCTTGTACATATTAGTATTATAGTAGTTATATTCTTGTACATATTAGTATTATAGTATTATATCAACTTTACTTAGGAGTAGTATTATAGTAGTTATATTCTTGTAGATAGGGGGCAGTATTATAGTAGTATAGACCATTACCTCTTTGACACTTTTCCCTCACTTTGGCCACATGACATATTACATGTTTTTAATTTTATCTAAACAGAAACAAAAACTTTCTCCCAAATTATTTTCCCTCTGTCCACATTTACATGACTGTTATAAGTAGAGGTGTCGTCCCGTAATTTGTACGGTATATGACAGTGTTTAGCTGAATATTTGAGGCTTCCATTCTGTTTTCTGTGGAGATTTATCATATACGGTCACACTTCCTCTTTCCGCTCTTATCTCCCATTGTGATGATATATTTATCCCCATGTTTTATATTTTATGTGACTATTGAGTAGATGATGTAACTAAACTGAATAAGACTCGGGTCAGCCGCATGTCCGTCATAGGTCACACCCATGTATGGGGCTGTGGGCCAAGGTTTCATATCCATCTTTTTGCTGAATTCCTGCTATTCTTTAGCACTGTTTGGCAGCACTATGGACACTGCTACTTAGCCCATACAGTTTGTGTTATTTTTGCAGTTTATGGCGGTGGTGACACTTTGTAGATTATTTTCAGTATTTCACTAAGTTATGGAACTGTTGCCTTAGCACTTTGCTGGTCCTTGGAATTCTCGCCATGTCATCGAGCTATTTGGGGCCTTCACCAGGGGCGCAGGGCATCATCCAATATAAGGCTGAACCTTAACAGATTCATCCTATGGTGGCCGGTTGCCACCTGGTTAGTAACTCACTAGCCCAGCAGGACTGACCGTAATGTGACTGGTCAGCCTGTAGGAAGGATTAGTGACGGGGCAGCAGAGGATGCAAGATGTGCGGCCAGTGGAAGACACAGATAGCATCGTGTATAGTTACGCACAATGGTTCTCTATTTCCGGCACTACACGCCTTCGCCCCATCACACCCTGACGGGAATATTATGAGAACTGGTTCACGTTCTGTCATTATTTCCTGCACTAATGGTGGCGAACTGGCCAGGAATAATTATATGTATAGATGATGGGAGTTGCAAAACACTATTATAATATTACATATATGATCTATAGCGAACAGCTCCACGTTATGACAATCCATTCTGACGACCTTAATGTAGTGACTGTTTAGCTTCCGAGCTGTAATACCAAACACAGCCACTATACAATACACCGCGCTGTTCTTGGTATTCAGTTGCAGTCTCCTCCATCAGCTGATCTGCGGGGGCTCTGGGGTAACAATTGTATATTGATGACCTATCCTTAGAATAGACCATCAATATGTAAGTCCTAGAAAACCTTTCAATCCACGTGAAGCCAAACCACTTATTTAGGTTGTATTGTCCTGGCTAGAAAGGTGGCAACGCTAAACCCATGTGACAAAAATATGTGCACCCGGCCTTAGTCTGGAGTGACTGGGTCAGATGCCTTGTCCTGAGGTGTTACAGGTGTTTGCCCATAAATGCAACTTATTCCCTATTCAGAAGTGGCAGATTGGTAGGGTGTGACTACCGGGACCTCCACCAATTGAGTGAGGGCACTGTGTACACTGATCTGCGTGGAGCGGTGGTCGCACATGTGCACTGCCACCTCATTCATGTCTATGGGACTGCTAGAGGTAACGGTGTACTACTATTATTCCAGCTGCCCCATAGAAATGAATGAAGCTGCAGCGCACCTGTATGACCGCCACTTCATCCTGAGAGGGGTGCAAGGCGCCCTTATTCTGAGGACTGGTGGAGGTCTCCCCATCCTGAGATGGGGAATACGCTGCAGTCATAGGAAAAGTAAAATGCATGTACAATGTTCTCTTGTAGGATTACATAACCTCGCGGTGCCTGTTTGTTCCTGGATTATCTCCATGATTTCTGCACTTTATTTAGGGAAATATCCACATAAACCAATAGTAACCTGTAAAGGGGGAGAAGATATGTTAAAAAAAAAAAAAAAAAGTTAACCCTTAAAGAGCATGATCAGAAGACACTACTGCACCAGCCACGTAACGGGAAGTAGTGAAAGGCAAACACGAGGTGGGTGTATGGCGGTAAACACGAGGCGCTCCAGCATCAAAGCTCTGGCACGAGGTGGAGAGACGTTCTGTACACACCAACCTGCCAATGCCACAACCAAGAAACACCTAGAAACTGTGAGAGGGGCAAGTCCGTACCTGCCGCTCTGACTGCCGTCTATTCAGGGTGTCACACCCTCAGCACACCAACTTCTCCGCAAGAGGATACAAGTGACTAGAGGGTGGGCTGTTAGTATTGTTACTAGGTGGCTTCAAGCTGCCATTTTTGTTTTCTTTGTGCCCGAATTGAAGCCATTTTTCGAGACCTCAGTCAGTGGGAACCTTCACAGGTTACTCTCATGTGGTAGACACTTATGTATATGTGTATAGGTCCATAGTCTGCCATATCCTGGGGCTGTTCTCCACCTACACGAGGTGCTATTTGGTGGCACTATATACTGCCATATGGGCTACATACAGGCAGACTTCCTGTGTGCAGGACGCCATGATGGTATGACGAATCCTCCGATCTATTGAGTTCTTATAATGGAGTCCATTTGGGTTTGGTAAAGATGGTCTTGACAGTAATGATAACCTTGGCGTTAATATTGCTGGATACGCTGCGTGTTTTGGTGCACCCTTATTTTGGTGTGCTAACCATTTTCCTGAATGTGTGAAAGAGTCTCTTCAGACTTTGATGACCTCTCCTTGGATATCCTCTCAAACAGCTGATCTGCGGGGTCCCAGGTGTCAGACCCTCTCGGATCTTGTAAGGATAGGTCATCAATTAAACCCCTTTAATCTACAATGCAGCAATAACACTTGGATCCTTACGAGAACCCTTGGCCTTTGTTCCCACTACCATCATAGTTTCCCTTCTTAAAGGGGCAGTCCAGTTTGGAATACCCATTTTCATAAACCCTATTGGGAAATTTTAAGTTAAAAAGACACTAAACCTAAAAAATGATAGCTGTAAACAGGAGATGATTTTGCCTCTTGTTGTGTGTAAGTTTCCAATCAAGGTCTTGTAGAAATTC
Source organism: Leptodactylus fallax (assembly GCA_947044405.1). NCBI lineage: Eukaryota > Metazoa > Chordata > Amphibia > Anura > Leptodactylidae > Leptodactylus > Leptodactylus fallax. The sequence goes on from CAMRHE010001269.1 coordinate 51,790, forward strand.
CGTAGAGAATTTAGGGATAATCTGCTCCATCTCCAGTGACTGAGGGGGTGGAGCTTAGAGAAGGGGTGGGGTTTAACTATTTTTGTGACTTAGTGCAGACAAGGCACAAGGGGGAGGCTCCTGCTGCAGCCAGTTGTCTAATAGGCAGATAAAGGACCATGCAGAGGAGGAAGAGGGGAATATTTCTCTATTTAATTGTACTATGACACGAAATGGGGTTAAAGACGACAGGGAGTTGAAGTGCTGGGATGTTTTGGGTGCACTTTCTCTGGTTAATGTTCCTTTTAATAAAGTGGGGTATTCTGTTTCTGATCCTGGTCTCTTAGAAGGCAGCTACAAAGAGGGTCTCCCTGTCTGGAGGACCCGCCCTGTCCGCAATACATGGACAACCCTTTGAAGTGAATGGGCACTGTGTAATGCTTAATTTCTCCTGCAGGGGCGCTGCAGGTAATTTGAATGTTTATGCCCATGTTTTCTCACAGCTTATAGTTGATTTCTGGTGGTCCCAGGAGGACACTTTGTGAGCAGCTTATTATGACAGGTATGAAGGCTCCCGTTGACCTATATTAAGATATTCCGGGTTTCTATTGAGGTTGTAATGTTTTGATAGCTGGGGTGGCTCACAGGCTCCTACAATGTAGCTAAACCTAGTGCTAGTGTGAAACAGAACCTAACCCATAACAAGCATATGACACTTTTGGTGGCTTCTGAATCATGGTCTTCACAAAAGGTCACTTTATCTGGATAATTCTGAAGGTAAACACATTTTCTCAGCAGTCCGGTCCCATAAAAACAGATTTACATTCTTTTTTTAATCCTCTAACAAAAAGAAAATTAATCAACATGTGACGGTGGCCAAAAGCTGGCAGGTCTGGGAACGCGGCCCAGGGAGAGCGGAGAATTGTTAGTAGGGAGGACCTGACAACCAAAAAGTGTCTGCAAAATGTAGAGGAAGCATGAGAAATCTGTGATGTCGGAAGGGGGCGAGGGACGTCCTATTATGTCACCCGCTCTGTGCGAAGTCAAGGTGACCTCTGTGCACTAAAATATGTAGAATCCAAAACTGGAAAGATTTAAAGGTAGTGTGTCCGCAGAACCCAGTATATCAACCTTAAAGATACATAGGTTAGTGTAGCGAGAATCAGCATATCTATCTATCTGCAGGGCTGGGGTGATATGCTGGTTCTGGTGAAAGTAACCTATCTATCTGTGGGGCTGGGGTGATATGCTGGTTCTGGTAACAGTAACCTATCTATCTGCAGGGCTGGGGTGATATGCTGGGTCTGGTGACACTAACCTATCTATCTGCAGGGCTGGGGTGATATGCTGGGTCTGGTGACACTAACCTATCTATCTGCAGGGCTGGGGTGATATGCTGGGTCTGGTGACACTAACCTATCTATCTGCAGGGCTGGGGTGATATGCTGGTTCTGGTGACACTAACCTATCTATCTGCAGGGCTGGGGTGATATGCTGGTTCTGGTAACAGTAACCTATCTATCTGCAGGGCTGGGATGATATGCTGGGTCTGGTGACACTAACCTATCTATCTGCAGGGCTGGGGTGATATGCTGGTTCTGGTGACACTAACCTATCTATCTGCAGGGCTGGGGTGATATGCTGGGTCTGGTGACACTAACCTATCTATCTGCAGGGCTGGGGTGATATGCTGGATCTGGTGACACTAACCTATCTATCTGCAGGACTGGGGTGATATACTGAGTTCTGGTGACACTAACCTATCTATCTGCGGGGCTGGGGTGATATGCTGGTTCTGGTAACAGTAACCTATCTATCTGCAGGGCTGGGGTGATATGCTGGGTCTGGTGACACTAACCTATCTATCTGCAGGGCTGGGGTGATATGCTGGGTCTGGTGACACTAACCTATCTATCTGCAGGGCTGGGGTGATATGCTGGTTCTGGTGACACTAACCTATCTATCTGCAGGGCTGGGGGTGATATGCTGGGTCTGGTGACACTAACCTATCTATCTGCAGGGCTGGGGTGATATGCTGGATCTGGTGACACTAACCTATCTATCTGCAGGACTGGGGTGATATACTGGTTCTGGTAACACTAACCTATCTATCTGCGGGGCTGGGGTGATATGCTGGTTCTGGTGACACTAACCTATCTATCTGCGGGGCTGGGGTGATATGCTGGGTTTGGTGACACTAACCTATCTATCTGCAGGGCAGGGGTGATATGCTGTGTCTGGTGACAGTAACCTATCTATCTGCGGGGCTGGGGTGATATGCTGGTTCTGGTGACACTAACCTATCTATCTGCAGGGCTGGGGTGATATGCTGGGTCTGGTGACACTAACCTATCTATCTGCAGGGCTGGGGTGATATGCTGGTTCTGGTGACACTAACCTATCTATCTGCAGGGCTGGGGTGATATGCTGGGTCTGGTGACACTAACCTATCTATCTGCAGGGCTGGGGTGATATGCTGGTTCTGGTGGCACTAACCTATCTATCTGCAGGGCTGGGGTGATATACTGGTTCTGGTAACAGTAACCTATCTATCTGCAGGGCTGGGGTGATATGCTGGTTCTGGTGACACTAACCTATCTATCTGCAGGGCTGGGGTGATATGCTGGGTCTGGTGACACTAACCTATCTATCTGCAGGGCTGGGGTGATATGCCGGTTCTGGTGACACTAACCTATCTATCTGCAGGGCTGGGTGATATGCTGGGGTCTGCTGACACTAACCTATCTATCTGCAGGGCTGGGTGATATGCTGGTTCTGGTGACAGTAACCTATCTATCTGCAGGGCTGGGGTGATATGCTGGGTCTGGTGACACTAACCTATCTATCTGCAGAGCTGGGGTGATATGCTGGGTCTGGTGACACTAACCTATCTATCTGCAGGGCTGGGGTGATATGCTGGTTCTGGTGACACTAACCTATCTATCTGCAGGGCTGGGGTGATATGCTGGTTCTGGTGACACTAACCTATCTATCTGCAGGGCTGGGGTGATATGCTGGGTCTGGTGACACTAACCTATCTATCTGCAGGGCTGGGGTGATATGCTGGTTCTGGTGACACTAACCTATCTATCTGCAGGGCTGGGGTGATATGCTGGATCTGGTGACACTAACCTATCTATCTGCAGGACTGGGGTGATATGCTGGTTCTGGTGACACTAACCTATCTATCTGCGGGGCTGGGGTGTATGCTGGGTCTGGTGACACTAACCTATCTATCTGCAGGGCTGGGGTGATATGCTGGTTCTGGTGACACTAACCTATCTATCTGCGGGGCTGGAGTGATATGCTGGGTCTGGTGACACTAACCTATCTATTTGCAGGGCTGGGGTGATATGCTGGGTCTGGTGACACTAACCTATCTATCTGCAGGGCTGGGGTGATATGCTGGGTCTGGTGACACTAACCTATCTATCTGCAGGGCTGGGGTGATATGCTGGTTCTGGTGACAGTAACCTATCTATCTGCAGGGCTGGGGTGATATGCTGGTTCTGGTGACACTAACCTATCTATCTGCAGGGTTGGGGTGATATGCTGGTTCTGGTGACACTAACCTATCTATCTGCAGGGCTGGGGTGATATGCTGGGTCTGGTGACACTAACCTATCTATCTGCAGGGCTGGGGTGATATGCTGGTTCTGGTGACACTAACCTATCTGCAGGGCTGGGGTGATATGCTGGTTCTGGTGACACTAACCTATCTATCTGCAGGCTGGGGTGATATACTGGTTCTGGTGACACTAACCTATCTATTTGCAGGGCTGGGGTGATATGCTGGTTCTGGTGGCACTAACCTATCTATCTGCAGGGCTGGGGTGATATGCTGGTTCTGGTGACACTAACCTATCTATCTGCAGGGCTGGGTGATATGCTGGTTCTGGTGACACTAACCTATCTATCTGCAGGGCTGGGGTGATATGCTGGTTCTGGTGACACTAACCTATCTATCTGCAGGGCTGGGTGATATGCTGGTTCTGGTGACACTAACCTATCTATCTGCAGGGCTGGGGTGATATGCTGGTTCTGGTGACACTAACCTATCTATCTGCAGGGCTGGGGTGATATACTGGTTCTGGTGACACTAACCTATCTATCTGCAGGGCTGGGGTGATAGGTTAGTGTCACCAGACCCAGCATATCACAACCTCCTGATCTGTATATATAATTCTGTAACTTCTCCTAAGCTTGCCTCTCCTGGCATCCCTGCTGGTTCAGTGATTTTCTTAATAGGAGTCCGATGTCTATTAGTGCGTTTCATCTCCCAGAATACCGTGCAGCGAGGAGCATGGGGCTGTACATGGTTGCTTTCTATGTCCCTCTCCACCACAGGTATTAAGCCCTCTGAAATGTCACGTAAATTACAATGAGACCAGCAAGGATGCCTGAAATATAGAAGAGTCTCCTGCTGGGCAACAAACTAGCGCTGACACAGTGGCCACAGGGGCAGAATTACCTGCTGACTAATATCCTGTGTGTGTCCACTGACTTCCCTTTAGAAGTCCCTAGATTGTATTTGTCTATAATTGTTACTTGGATAACAATGTAACCAAATTGAAAACACAAGATAATGCGCTGTTCACATATGTTATTGAGTATTCATTCATCATGCAGGGAGAAAGTAAATGACCCCTCAATTTAATAACCTGTAGATCTTTCTTTAGCGGCAATCTCTTTCACCAAATGTTTCCTGTAGATGCAAATGTGCACAATGTTGAGGGGGAATTCTTAGATTTAGAATAATTGATCATTATTTCGGGGATTCCCTGTGTGTAGCGCCCTCTGCAGGTCATTCCTCAGCACTGAAACGTCCGCACTTTGTGTTTTGGAACGGCTAATTCAAAATTTTGTATTTCAGCCATTGTTTTGTTGTTTTACTTGTGTGCCTTGGATCGTTGCCTTGTTGCGTCTACCCATGGTTCTCTCCATCTTGATGTTACGGATGGCTGCCCGTATAATCTCCCTGATACACTTTGAGTTATTGTTCCCTCAGCGATCGCAAGGCGCCTAGGCCCGGTGGAGCAAAACGACCCAAAACCATGATGCTCCCTCCACCAGGATTTACAGCTGGGCTGAGGATTTGGTGTTATTGGGGCAGGCGCATCACTAGTTGCACTAGATTTCTCCTTGTCTTATTACAGCTGCTGCAGTCTCCATTTTCCCCCCTCCAGGCCCTGCTGGTGAGTACATCAGGTGTCATGGCGGCGGCGTGCTCCGGCACGGTGGAATCGTTCTACTTGTTTTTCCTCGGATGCAACATTTCATTCACCCTGGAATGTGCCCAATGGATTAGTAAGTGTGTCTTCTAGCTTATTAGGTCCAAGTCCCATCTACGCCTTAAGTGTGAACAAGCTGCACCACTGCAAAATCCCCACCAGGGGTACTGTGACCCCTTTCAAGCTCCATGGCTCACATTCCTATCATATAACTGGCTTATCCCACTCCTAGCGACTGTGGCTGTCACACAGCGTTGTATGCAGTTCTGTTACACTGTGACGGAGCAGGATAGTACAGTGTGATAGAAGTGAGTTTTGGTTCCCGCTGCAGAGAAGTTTAGGTCAGGTATGTCAGGCAGGAGGGAGAAGCTGAACATACATAGATTACACACTGGCAATGAGTAGAACCAAACCTACAGCACAGCATGAACGCGGCGCCATCTAGTGGCAGAATATAAAAACTATGGGCTAGATTTATTAATCCTGCCCTGAATTTACATCACATAAGACACAAACAGGCGGTTTTCAACCAGGAAGAACATAATGTATTGTTAAAACCTAAGACATTGGCATGTTACATACTATCCTCATCCTTTTCTGAATATATCAAAAATTAAGCACTATACAAATACTGTTTACCCCTGCAAACGGTATTATGCTCTATAGTTGCCTCTGCACACGGTATTATGCCCCACAGCGGCCCCTGCACACGGTATTATACTCCACAGCGGCCCCTGCACACGGTATTATGCTCCATAGCGGCCCCCGCACACGGTATCATGCTCCATAGCGGCCCCCGCACACGGTATTATGCTCCATAGCGGCCCCCGCACACGGTATTATGCTCCATAGCGGCCCCCGCACACGGTATCATGCTCCATAGCGGCCCCCGCACACGGTATCATGCTCCATAGCGGCCCCCGCACACGGTATCATGCTCCATAGCGGCCCCCGCACACGGTATCATGCTCCATAGCGGCCCCCGCACACGGTATCATGCTCCATAGCGGCCCCCGCACACGGTATCATGCTCCATAGCGGCCCCCGCACACGGTATCATGCTCCATAGCGGCCCCGCACACGGTATCATGCTCCATAGCGGCCCCCGCACACGGTATCATGCCCTATAGCGGCCCCCGCACACGGTATCATGCCCCATAGCGGCCCCCGCACACGGTATCATGCCCCATAGCGGCCCCCACCCATGAACTATTATTATACTCATGGGGTCTTTTCAGACTCCAGAGTATAATGATCGGAGACCCAGGTGGTGACAAACATAAAAACCAGTGTTACTTACCTGGGCTCCGGTGCGCTCCCTGCGTTCGGCCTTCTTCAATGTCGCACAGACCGGCGTCGCGACATAATGGCGTCGGCCTGGCTCATGTGACGCCTGGGACGTCACTAAGAAGGCCGAAGCCTGCTGGGAGTAACATCGGATCGCCGAAGAGGTGAGTAACTCTGGTTTTTATGTTTATCACCTCCCCGGGGTCTCCGATTATTATACTCCGGGGTCTGCAAGCCCCCAGAGTATAATAGTAGTATTTGATGGGGTTCGCAGCCTCACTTACCATCCCCGCTCCTGCACACAGCCGCTTCTACGTCCCATAGCAGAAGGGGAAGCGGGGGGCGGCCACGACCAGCAGCGGGGATCGGTAAGTAATAGGCCGTTACGTGCCGGGGGTGCTCCAGCAGACAACGGCCTATTTATATATATAAAAAAACTTATCTTCACCTACCTGCGATGCCTTGTTGCAGCCACCGCCTCCTCTTCTTGTCCGCGTGTCAGTGTAGGAGGCGTGATGACGTCATTGTATCGCCGCCTGCGCTGACATGCAGAGGTCTCGTAAACCAGGCCAGTCACAGGTATCGTGCAGCTTTGTTTTGTTTGTTTTTTAAGCGGCCTGTCCTGGGCTGGTTTACACTACATAATGTACATAGACAATAAAAAATGGCGCGGCCCTGCGGGCCGGATAACAGAAGGCTAAATAAACAGCGCCACCTCGGTCCAGGGGTTGTCTCAGCTATTGCAGTTATTTTTATTAGGGCTGATTAATTAAAAAAAATTTTTAAAAGCAAACTTGTCTTACTTGTATATAGCAACCAACCAATTGTAATGCAGTTTTAATTTTGCAGGAGTAGGGTCCACAATGAAAGCTCCATTATGATTGGTTGCTATGAGCAGCTTAGACAATTTTCCTTTTAGATCAGTGTAATAAATCTGACCCCTTGAAGAGAATGGGGCTGAGCTGCTATCAGGTCAGCCCCATACTCTTCAAGGGGTCAGATTTATTACACTGATCTAAAAGGAAAATTGTCTAAGCTGCCCATAGCAACCAATCCTAATGGAGCTTTTATATATAAATAAAATATATGTGTTTTATATATAAAATACATATACTTATTATTTATATATAATATAGGGTGTAAGGTAAGTAAGGCAGGTAAGGTAAGTAAGTAAGGTAGGTACGGTAAGTACGGCAGGTACGGTAAGTACAGTATATACAGTATGTAAAGTAAGTACAGTATAAAACAATAAGTACAGTAAATACAGTAAAAGTACAGTAAAAATACAGTAAGTATAGTAAATACAGTAAGTACAGTAAATACAGTAAGTACAGTAAATACAGTAAGTACAGTAAATACAGTATGTACAGTAAAATACAGTAAATACAGTAAGTACAGTATGTACAGTAAGTACAGTAAGTACAGTATATACAGTAAGTACAGTAAATACAGTAAGTACAGTAAATACAGTATGTACAGTAAATACAGTATATACAGTAAGTACAGTATAAACAGTAAGTACAGTAAATACAGTAAGTACAGTAAATACAATAAGTATAGTAAATACAGTAAGTACAGTAAAATACAAGCATAAAGTAAAGTAAATATAGTAAGTACAGTAAATACAGTAAGTACAAGTAAATACAGTAAGTACAGTAAATACAGTAATGTACAGTAAATACAGTATGTACAGTAAAATACAGTAAAAGTACAGTATATACAGTAAGTACAAAGTAAATACAGTAAGTACAGTAAATACAGTAAGTACAGTAAATACAGTAAAGATACAAAAAGTATATACAGTAAGTACAGTAAATACAGTAAGTACAGTAAATACAGTAAGTACAGTAAATACAGTAAGTACAGTAAAAAAGTACAGTAAATACAGTATATACAGTAAGTACAGTAAATACAGTAAATGTACAGTAAATACAGTAAGTACAAAAAAGTACAGTACAAAAGTACAGTAAGTACAGTATATACAAGTAAGTACAGTAAATACAGTATGTACAGTAAATACAGTAAGTACAGTAAGTACAGTATGTACAGTAAGTACAGTAAGTACAGTATATACAGTAAGTACAGTAAATACAGTAAGTACAGTAAATACAAAAAAAAAAAAAAATACAGTAAGTACAATAAAATACAGTAAGTACAGTAAATACAGTAAGTACAGTAAATACAGTAAAGTTACAGTAAATACAGTAAGTACAGTAAATACAGTAAGTGCAGTAAATACAGTAAGTACAGTAAGTACAGTAAATACAGTATATACAGTAAGTACAGTAAATATAGTAAGTACAGTATATACAGTAAGTAAGTTAAATACGGTAAGTACAGTATATACAGTAAGTACGTGTAAGTACAGTAAATACGGTAAGTACAGTAAATACAGTAAGTACAGTAAATACAGTAAGTACGGTAAGTACAGTAAATACGGTAAGTACGGTATGTACAGTAAATACGGAAAAAAAAAAAAAAAAAAAAAAAAAAAAAAAAAAAAAAAAAAATAAGTACATGTATATATATATATATATATATATATATATATACACATATATATACACACAGGTGTGTGTATTTATGTATCCATATTATATCTATCTCTATCTCACAACACTATGGCTGACCGCACTAGTATATATTTAGATTTCTACTGGTGATGTCATCTATAGTGTTGTAAGATAGAGATAGATATAATTTAGATACATAAACACCCCCGGCCCGTGTGAGTTCACCACTGGGATAAGGTAGTTTCCCTTTCCTGCCATACTGCAGAAAATAGGCAGCACGCCATCGGAAGGGGAAGTAAAGAGAAAGAAAAAAAAAAAAACTTTTTTTTTACTTCGCCTTACTAGGGAGCGTTGCTTATTTTTTGCATTATCTATCATATATACACATATATAAATATATAATTCACACACATAAATGCAAAAACAACCTATAAATAACACCCTATGTGTCACCCACCAAAATTAGTTGAATAACCTAAAAGAAAAAAATATTATAGTCCTCAAAACTGCATTTATGAGAAAAAAAAAAAAAAAGCGTCTGGTCCTGAACTGGGAAAACTGGTCTGGTACAGAAGTGGTTGGATGGGTTTCTGGTGATATCATTTTTTTCCCCATCCTTACCGATGCTTTCAGGGGTCCACGCTGCGCTCCACCCAAATAAAAACTGAGGTCGGGTCACGCGGTGGCTACTGATTGGCTCATCGGGCATTTCCACCTATTTCTTGTTGTTCAGACCTGCCCAACCAGAAGAGACTACCAGGGCCGCAGCGGGGACCTCCTATGGCTCTGAGTGCGGAAAAATAAAGTTTTGGGGTTTGGAAAGGAGGGTGGGGGGTAATTCAAAAATTAAAATCAAAAAAATTCCTCCAGCAGGAAGGGGTTAAAGAAATTTTGTAATCTACTTTATCAAATTTTGTCTCCTTTTTGTGAAATCCTCCTTGTTTTAATCCTTCCCATGTTCCTGCCTCTCTGAATGTTAGTGTAGGGCGGACGGGGCTGTGTGAATAGGTAGGTTATAAATCAGACATTATAAAACGTACAATCTGGAAGTTTGGCGTCCATATGACAGAGGAGAATCTCCCCTTTGATATGACACTAATAGCAAGTTTTTGTACTTTTTATAATGTCTGAGAAATAACCTACATATCACACAGCCCCGTCCGGCCTGGCAGGGTAACATTCAGGGAGAGGCAGGAACAGCTCCGTACAGAAGACAAGAGAGAAACCATGCAAAAAGGAGAAAAATGTAATAAAGTAGATTACTAAATTTATTAATGACACAAATTCTGCCAGAAAATGACAAGTTGTCCGAAAGTTTAGTTACCCTTTATGCCCAGACAGCCCCTTTTAAGAACAGTGTCCCTGTATAAATGGAAACCTCCCCCCTCCCCCTATGATCTTTTTTATATGTCCAGTGTCGTTGTCTTCTTCTTACGTGACTTATATTTTGTGTATTTTATACGGCAGGTTCTTCTTTCGCCCTCACCCCTGGAATCCTTCATGGACATCAGTTTATGCTTCTAGAGAGCAGACTGAAAATATTCACCATATAGGAGATCCTGGAAGAAGACGCCGCCGCCGCCATACCGATCCGTGAGGCCTGGGGTGCGCGCTGCCTGATGAAGAATGCCGCTATAATCCTCCTTGTATTCCGCCATTATTCAGAACTCTCATACATAGGACAGTGTCGTCTTCGTGCGGTTTTCTATACTTGTAAATTACGTTTTTACCACCCGTTATGTATTATGTGTTTCATGATTAAATATTTGACCATTTATTGGCTTGTGCTATATTTTTTCGGTGATACCGCCCTCTGGCTCAGTCGCTAGTGATGAGATCATCGCGGCAGCTCCGAAACCTCTGCTGTGATGACGTAACCTATCATCACATGTGACCACCAAGGCCAGTGATTGGCTGCAGCAGACATGTGGATAGGTCATTAATGTGTAATTGATGAGGGCCGACGACCAGCAGACAGCGCTGTTGTCTCTGTAGTGGCTGAACTGAGTCATTGCAGCTTCAGTCCCATTCAGGTAAGAAGTAGATCTGCAATACCTTATCTGGCCACTACACAGAGAACTGTGCTGTCTGCTTCCTGCTCCATTCTCTGTGTATGAGCTGCTGAGAACAGCTGATCGGTGGGGGTGCCGAGTGTCAGACCCCCATCGAGCTGCTATTGATGACATAGCCAAGATAAATCTTGCTCTATTCTGCTTTGGTTATTGATCATGACCTACAGCGGCAGCTTCGCTGTACTCACTATTGTGGATGGGTGAACCTTGTGAGACTTGTTTTGCAAATCCTGGCGAGGGTCCTCGCCCTCTTTTGCTTCCTGATGTGATATTATACTCTGGGGTCTCTCTTCAGACCCCAAAGCACAAGCAGCAGAGGCCAGATTGGGGAAACCCAATAAGCACCAAGACTCCCCTTCCCATCATGGTCCTCTGCCGTTGTCTTCTAGCCCCCTGGCAGACTGCGGCGGCCTGTGATTGGTCCTCAGTGGTCACGTGTGACATGACGCCATCATGACATGTTGCCATGTGGGGTGTGCCAACATCACCATGCTTGCGTTAACAAGGCCAAATCACAAGCCTTAGTGGGCTCCGGAGCCTGTGACATGACCCAAGAGGCTAGTAAAGGAACAAAGACAACCGTGAGGGATCCTCAGATGGGCGTTTGTTATTTCCGCCACACCGCCCCCGAGTCTAATCAACCAAAAACATTTGGAAAATTGGTAACAAATCCAGCTTGTTACAATGGGGTTCGCTCATCTCTACTCCCAATACAGTCGCAGCAGCTGCAGCTTTATATGTGATGTCATTCCTACTTGTGACCACTGGAGGGCGACCTTGGATAAGTTTTGCTCCAACAATCAGATGATTTCCTTTTTCGCTCCAGTCTCGGATGTGACTCTTAGAAAGCGCTAAACATAGAAGAGAAAAGCAATTACTATCTATAATCATGGCCGACATAGCCCCGCCCACTCCGCCAGCCAGTGCTTAACCCTTTATAGCTGCAGTCACTGCACATCATATTCCATAAGAACTCTTGGAAATATAAAAGTACCACGCGGGACGCCCCTTGGGGGCCCCGCACCCTTGGGGCGCCGTACCGGGGGCCTCGCACACTTGGGGGCCTGCACTTGCCGGGGCCTCGCACTTGGGGGCCTGCACACTTGGGGGGCCTCGCACACTTGGGGGCCTGCGGCGCACACTTGGGGGCCTGCAACGGGGGGGGGGCGCACACTTGGGGGCCTCGCACACTTGGGGGCCTCGCACACTTGGGGGGCCTCGCACACTTGGGGGCCTCGCACACTGGGGGCCTGGGGCCGCGCACACTTGGGGGGCCTCGCACACTTGGGGGCCTCGCACACTTGGGGGCCTCGCACACTTGGGGGCCTCGCACAGGGGCCTGGGGGGCCTCGCACACTTGGGGGGGGCCTCGCACACTTGGGGGCCTCGCACACTTGGGGGCCTCGCACACTTGGGGGGCCTGTGGGGCCTCGCACCACTTGGGGGCACTCGCACGGCGGGGGCCTCGCACACTTGGGGGCCCTCGCACACTTGGGGCCTCGCACACTTGGGGGCCTCGCACAGGGGCCTCGCACACTTGGGGGCCTCGCACACAAACTTGGGGGCCTCGCACACTTGGGGGCCTCGCACACTTGGGGGCCTCGCACACTTGGGGGCCTCGCACACTTGGGGGCCTCGCACACTTGGGGGGCCTCGCACACTCGCCGGGGCCTCGCCCGCAGGGCACTTGGGGGCCTCGCACACCGGGGGGCCTCGCACACTTGGGGGCCTCGCACACTTGGGGGCCTCGCACACTTGGGGGGCCTCGCACACTTGGGGGCCTCGCACACTTGGGGGCCTCGCACACTTGGGGGGCCTCGCACACTTGGGGGCCTCGCACACTTGGGGGCCTCGCACACTTGGGGGCCTCGCACACTTGGGGGCCTCGCACACTTGGGGGCCTCGCACACTTGGGGGCCTCGCACACTTGGGGGCCTCGCACACTTGGGGGCCTCGCACCCACACACTTTGGGGGGCCTCGCTGCAACTTTTATGAAAATAAACTATATATGTGACCGTATATAGGACAAAGGATTCATATTGGCTGCATTGATAACATCAGCCACATAGAAAATAAGATACAGATGATGCAGTGCTGAGTTTGTCATAGGTCAGATGTAGCAGTGCTGGACTTGTGAGATGCAGCAGGACAAGACCTGTCATTTCGCATAGTCTGAGCTGATTTGGACAACCCCGACTCTACTACAGCATGTCAGGCAGATGCTTCAGGCCTGAGATTGTCACTTGAAACACTTTTGTGGGTTTTCCTCAGATGTAGCAGAGCTGCGGTGGTCATGTGGGAACAAAAAACAATGATTAGTTTGTCAGATATAACAAAACTGGGATTGTCACTTTGCACACAGTAGAACTTTGGAACTGCAGAGCTGAGTTTGCTATTTAGCACAATATATAGCGAGTTTGTCATCTGGGAGAATCTATGGTGAGTTGGTTCAATGTAGCAAAACCAAATTTCAACAGATGCAGGAGAGTGGAGTTTGTTATCTAGCATTATATATGGTAGAGTTGTCAGGTGCAGCAGAGTGGAGGTTGTTGCATCTGACAAACCTACTATAAAGTGCACAAAGTAACAAACTCCACACTGCTGTATCTGACAAACCTGCTATAAACGGCACAAAGCAACAGAGTGGAGTTTGTTATTTTGCACATATTACGGTAGGTTTGTCTGTTATAGCAGTACTGGGTTTGCTATTTTGCACTATTTATAGTGTGTTTGTCATGAAGCAGAGTGCGAGTCACTTACGGCAGGTCTGTCAGTGCAAAACAACAAACCCCACTCTGCTACATCTGACAAACCAGCCATAAATCGCACAAAGCACACCCCACTTTGCTGCAATAGACCAACCTACCATAAGTTGCACAAACCCCACTCTGCAAAATAACAAGCCCCACTCTGCTACATTTGATAAAGATACCTTAAGTTCTGCAAAATAAGAAACCCCCACTCTGCTGCATGCAACCTAAGGTAGGTTTATCAGATGCAGCAGAGTGAGGTTTGTTACTTTGCACAATTTATGGTAGTTTGTCAGATGTAGCAACATAAACCCCACTCTGCTGCATCTGACAAATCCGCCATAAATTGTACATAACAAACCCCCCTCTGCTACATGTCATAAAACTACCATAACTTGTGTAAAATAACAAACCCACAATAGAGGCGGCAGAGGGGGGTTTGTAAACTTGCCCAATTTATGGCAGGTTTGTCAGATGCGGCATCACTAACCTTATCCTTTCCCTAATCTAAGAAACATTTGCCGGATGCAGCAGAGCGGGTTTGTCATTTACCACAATTTTATTAAAGGGGTTGTCAAGTGCAGCAGGGCTGTTTGTTCCTTATTGTGTTATCTGTGTTTTACATATAATGCACCGTACCTGCAGTCCTATTTCCAAAGAAAGCCTTAAAGGACAAACCTGGCTCTGCTACATCAGTATCTGCCATAATCCATGTGATCTAATTCATGATAGCAGGCAGTGTGGTATTGCTGTGCACTTTACTTTCTTCCTGCTGTCTCCCCTCCCCTCTCCTCCCTCCTTCTCCGTCTCTCTCCCTTCCCCTCCTTTTTCAGACTTATGGCCCGGAAGAAAACCCAACCCTGCAGGAAGCAGAAAGTCCTCCTCTATCTGTCTGGATCCCCCACCCCCTCCATCAGAAATCTGCCTCTCCCCCCTCCCCAGCCTGTGCAGAGGAGAGGGGGCGACCCCCAAGAAGAGACCAGAGGGAGGCGCAAAGTGCCAGAGACAACAGGAGGGGAACCAGGGTGAGGAGGGAGCAAAGGGAGACGCAGAGACACAAGTGACAGCTCCAGACAGATGTGTTCACATGCGGATAATTATAGACACACGTACATATATCAACACGCCAGGGCAGGTACACCGTGACAGCTCCTGACACACACGCCTGCCGGAGTCAGGATGTGTACACTGACAGCCGCACTCAGTGACAGCCACAAACACACAGCACACTACAGGTACAAGGACGACTGACGGGGGGAGGGAGGGGACGTCTGATGTGTCTGGCACTGACGGGAAAATGGACACACTGGAGAAACCTGGCCAAGAAAAGATGAATGTCTATAGTCTGGCGCAGGGGGCACCGGCAGGGTGAAAATGTGGCAGCGGGCACCGACAGACAATGGGAGAGAAAAGGGAGCAGGCGGGTAGGGGCACAGACTGGCACCAAGACTGCAAGTGGGCAATAACAGG
Source organism: Leptodactylus fallax (assembly GCA_947044405.1). Taxonomy (NCBI): domain Eukaryota; kingdom Metazoa; phylum Chordata; class Amphibia; order Anura; family Leptodactylidae; genus Leptodactylus; species Leptodactylus fallax. Next base: position 67,093 of record CAMRHE010001269.1, read on the forward strand.
AGTAGACGGGGGTTGTAGCGGTAGAGTAGACGGGCACCGAAATGTGTAGGTGTGACTGACAATGTGACTAAGGAATAAAGGCTGGTGAGCGAGGCGGGCGGGCAAGTAAGCAGAGGATAGTAACGTGGGGCAAGCAAGTAAGCAGAGGATAATACGTGGGGCAAGCAAGCGGAGGATAGTAACGTGGGGCAAGCAAGTAAGCAGAGGATAGTAACGTGGGGCAAGCAAGCAGAGGATAGTAACGTGGGGCAAGGGCAAGCGGAGGATAGTAACGTGGGGCAAGCAAGTAAGCGGAGAATGGTAACAGGGCAAGCAAGTAAGCAGAGGATAGTAACGTGGGGCAAGCAAGTAGCGGAGAATGGTAACAGGGCAAGCAAGTAGCGGAGGATATTAACAGGGCAAGCAAGTAAGCGGAGGATAGTAACGTGGGGCAAGCAAGTAAGCGGAGGATAGTAACGTGGGGCAAGTAAGCGGAGGATAGTAACGTGGGGCAAGCAAGTAAGCGGAGGATAGTAACGTGGGGCAAGCGTAAGCGGAGGATGGTAACAGGGCAAGCAAGTAAGCGGAGGATAGTAACGTGGGGCAAGCAGGTAAGCGGAGAATGGTAACAGGGCAAGCAAGTAAGCGGAGGATAGTAACGTGGGGCAAGCAAGTAAGCGGAGGATAGTAACGATGGGGCAAGCGAGTAAGCAGAAAGATAGTAACAGAGCAAGCAAGTAAGCAGAGGATAGTAACGTGGGGCAAGCAAGTAAAGCGGAGGATGGTAACAGGGCAAGCAAGTAAGCGGAGGATTGGTAACAGGGCAAGCAAGTAGCGGAGGATGGTAACAGGGCAAGCAAGTAAGCGGAGGATAGTAACGTGGGGCAAGCAAGTAAGCGGAGAATGGTAACAGGGCAAGCAGTAAAGCGGAGGATGGTAACAGGGCAAGCAAGTAAGCGGAGGATAGTAACAGGGCAAGCAAGTAGCGGAGGAACGTAACGTGGGGCAAGCAAGTAAGCGGAGGATAGTAACGTGGGGCAAGCAAGTAAGCGGAGAATGGTAACAGGGCAGCAAGTAGCGGAGAATGGTAGCAGGGCAAGCAAGCGGAGGATGGAAACAGGGCAAGCAAGTATGCGGAGGGGATGGGGAAACAGGGCAAGCAAGTATGCGGGGGATAGTAACGTGGGGCAAGCAAGTAAACAGAGGATAGTAACGTGGGGCAAGCAAGTAAGCAGAGGATGTAATGTGAGGCAAGCAAGTAAGCGGAGGATAATGACGTGGGGCAAGCAAGTAAGCGGAGGATAGTAACAGGGCAAGTTAAGGAGGATAGTAACGTGGGGCAAGCAAGTAAGCAGGGGAGTTGTTGCATGTAGAAGAAGGTAGGCAAGCAGGGACTGAAGAAGTGGGGAAGTTGGGAAAAGGCTTTTAATGGGGCACACAAGCAGGAGACTTCTTGCATGGAAGTAGGCACGCTGGGTTTAATGTGGCAAGCTGGCAAGCAAGCAGGCAAGCTGACAGATACAATGTGACGACAGACAGACAGATACAATGTGACAACAGACAGATACACGACTACCTGCAGATGGTCAGATGGGTAGAAACAAACAAGATGATGATGGCAAACAGATGGACAAATGCATAGAAACTACAGGACTGCAAAGACATCAATACAATTTTACAACATACAGCCATCTAGATACAATGTGACAACACTCAGATATCTAAATTCAAATACCATGACACCAGATTCTTAGAGGCCGCCTGACCACAGACAGAACAGTGTGACTACACACAGAGGAACAGAGGGGGTAGGTACAACATAACGCCACACAGATGGTTAGCTACAACATGACAGACACATGTTATATATGGGACAATACGTGACTGATAGAACCAAATCGCTAGATACAATGTTCACAATTTACAGAAGGCAGGGACGTAAATACAATGTGACAGCAAACAGAAGGACAGAGAACTACATACAACATTACAACACACAAAAGGATAACTGACTAGCTACAAATGTGTCCAACACTAATATGGACTTAAGCGTAGAAACAACATAACACACCGAAAGAGAGAGGCCTAATACAGTGTGACACTCAAACTGACATATGCAGAGTGTAAGACACACAGATGACGGGTGACTAGAAAAAAACAACACAGAACAACAGGCAACCACATATTGTATACTGTGACAACACACAGACGAACATATGCCTAGATACAATGTGACAATACAAACAGATTGGTAGATACTATACAATGTTGCAGGTACTCACTGAGTGTGACATTGTATCTGGTTGTGCTTTGTGTTAATACTAATGCTATACATTGTTAGTGCTGCAGCGGTGTTATTTCTTGTAAAGGGGAAAAGCCACTTTTTGTCTCTACAGGGCCTGTGGATCTTTGTATGACACTGATGAAAAAGTTCTCCCTACCTGCTGTCACCACTGGGGGGAGCTTAAAGGGTTTAGGCCGTATGGACACTTATCCCCTATTCACAAAACAGGGATAAGACTCTGATCATTGAGTCCCCCAGCGATCAAAAGGATCGAAAATCCTACTAAGGCCTCCTGTGAATGGGCGTCAGTGTACTGGTATGACCAGAACTCCACTCACTTCTATGGGGCTGCCAGAACTGTAATCTCCCGCGGCGCTCGCAGCCCCATAGAAGTGAATGGCTTTACCGGCCAAGTAAGTGATTCAGCCTTCCTCCTCATCACTGGGGGACCTGCAAACCTGACCCTCAGCGATCGACACTTATCCCTTGTCCGGTGGATAGAAGATAAAAGTGTCCATATCAGCAAAACCCCTTTAAAGTGCTTAAAGTACATGCATTAAACATCATAATATGGTCTGCAGTAAGATCCTGAGCAAAGGCTAAAGTCAGGTTTATACCTGAACCAGCACAGTGCCAATCCAGGTGTGAGACACATAGGAGCAGTATTATAGTAGTTATATTCTTGTACATAGGAGCAGTATTATAGTAGTTATATTCTTGTACATAGAGGGCAGTATTATAAAAAAAAAAGTATAGGTAGTTATATTCTTGTACATAGGAGCAGTATTATAGTAGTTATATTCTTGTACATAGGAGCAGTATTATAGTAGTTATATTCTTGTACATAGGAGCAGTATTATAGTAGTTATATTCTTGTACATAGGAGGTAGTATTATAGTAGTTATATTCTTGTACATAGAGTAGTATTATAGTAGTTATATTCTTGTACATAGGAGCAGTATTATAGTAGTTATATTCTTGTACATAGGAGCAGTATTATAGTAGTTATATTCTTGTACATAGGAGCAGTATTATAGTAGTTATATTCTTGTACATAGGAGCAGTATTATAGTAGTTATATTCTTGTACATAGGAGCAGTATTATAGTAGTTATATTCTTGTACATAGGAGCAGTATTATAGTAGTTATATCCTGTACATAGGAGGTATAAGTAGTTATATTCTTGTACATAGGGAGCAGTATTATAGTAGTTATATTCTTGTACATAGGAGCAGTATTATAGTAGTTATATTCTTGTACATAGGAGCAGTATTATAGTAGTTATATTCTTGTACATAGGAGCAGTATTATAGTAGTTATATTCTTGTACATAGGAGCAGTATTATAGTAGTTATATTCTTGTACATAGGAGCAGTATTATAGTAGTTATATTCTTGTACATAGGAGCAGTATTATAGTAGTTATATTCTTGTACATAGGAGCAGTATTATAGTAGTTATATTCTTGTACATAGGGGCAGTATTATAGTAGTTATATTCTTGTACATAGGAGCAGTATTATAGTAGTTATATTCTTGTACATAGGAGCAGTATTATAGTAGTTATATTCTTGTACATAGGGAGTAGTATTATAGTAGTTATATTCTTGTACATAGGAGCAGTATTATAGTAGTTATATTCTTGTACATAGGAGCAGTATTATAGTAGTTATATTCTTGTACATAGGAGCAGTATTATAGTAGTTATATTCTTGTACATAGGAGCAGTATTATAGTAGTTATATTCTTGTACATAGGAGCAGTATTATAGTAGTTATATTCTTGTACATAGGAGCAGTATTATAGTAGTTATATTCTTGTACATAGGAGCAGTATTATAGTAGTTATATTCTTGTACATAGGGGCAGTATTATAGTAGTTATATTCTTGTACATAGGGGCAGTATTATAGTAGTTATATTCTTGTACATAGGAGCAGTATTATAGTAGTTATATTCTTGTACATAGGGGCAGTATTATAGTAGTATATGAATCTTGTACATAGGAGCAGTATTATAGTAGTTATATTCTTGTACATAGAGGTAGTATTATAGTAGTTATATTCTTGTACATAAGGAGCAGGTATTATAGTAGTTATATTCTTGTACATAGGAGGCAGTATTATACCAGTAAGTTATATTCTTGTACATAGGAGCAGTATTATAGTAGCTATATTCTTGTACATAGGAGGCAGTATTATAGTAGTTATATTCTTGTACATAGGGCAGTATTATAGTAGTTATATTCTTGTACATAGGAGCAGAAATATAGTAGTTATATTCTTGTACATAGGAGCAGTATTATAGTAGTTATATTCTTGTACATAGGAGCAGTATTATAGTAGTTATATCTTGTACATAGGAGGCAGTATTATAGTAGTTATATTCTTGTACATAGGAGTAGATATAATATAGTAGTTATATTCTAAAAAAATGTACATAAGAGCAGTATTATAGTAGTTATATTCTTGTACATAGGGAGCAGTATTATAGTAGTTATATTCTTGTACATAGGATGTAGCATTATAGTAGTTATATTCTTGTACATAGAGCAGTATTATAGTAGTTATATTCTTGTACATAAGAGCAGTAAAAACAAAAAAAAAAACCAAAAAAAAAAACAACCCAAATTATAGTAGTTAAGTATTCTATAGTACATAGACGCAGTATTACAGTAGTTATATTCTTGTACATAGGAGCAGTATTATAGTAGTTATATTCTTGTACATAGGAGCAGTATTATAGTAGTTATATTCTTGTACATAGTAGGCAGTATTATAGTAGTTATATTCTTATACATAGGAGCAGTATTATAGTAGTTATATTCTTGTACATAGGAGCAGTATTATAGTAGTTATATTCTTGTACATAGGAGCAGTATTATAGTAGTTATATTCTTGTATATAGGAGACAGTATTATAGTAGTTATATTCTTGTACATAGGGAGCAGTATTATAGTAGTTATATTCTTGTACATAGGAGCAGTATTATAGTAGCTATATTCTTGTACATAGTATGAGCAGTATTATAGTAGTTATATTCTTGTAACATAGGAGCAGTATTATAGTAGTTATATTCTTGTACATAGGGGTAGTATTATAGTAGTTATATTCTTGTACATAGGAGCAGTATTATAGTAGCTATAATCTTGTACATAGGAGCAGTATTATAGTAGTTATATTCTTGTACATAGGGAGCAGTATTATAGTAGTTATATTCTGTACATAGGAGCAGTATTATAGTAGTTATATTCTTGTACATAGGAGAGTATTATAGTAGTTATATTCTTGTACATAGGGACAGTATTATAGTAGTTATATTCTTGTACATAGGAGCAGTATTATAGTAGTTATATTCTTGTACATAGGAAGCAGTATTATAGTAGTTATATTCTTGTACATAGGAGTAGTATTATAGTAGTTATAATCTTGTACATAGTAGCAGTATTATAGTAGTTATATTCCTGTACATAGGAGCAGTATTATAGTAGTTATATTCTTGTACATAGGAGGGTATTATAGTAGTTATATTCTTGTATATAGGAGTAGTATTATAGTAGTTATATTCTTGTACATAGGAGGTAGTATTATAGTAGTTATATTCTTGTACATAGGGGGTAGTATTATAGTAGTTATATTCTTGTACATAGGGGCAGTATTATAGTAGTTATATTCTTGTACATAGGAGCAGTATTATAGTAGTTATATTCTTGTACAATAGAGTATAAAAAATACCCCTATGTACAATATAACTACTATAATACTACTCCTATGTACAAGAATATAACTACTATAATACTACCTCCTATATACAAGAATATAACTACTATAATACTGCCTCCTATGTACAAGAATATAACTACTATAATACTGCTCCTATGTACAAGAATATAACTACTATAATACCGCTCCTATGTACAAGATGATAACTACTATAATATTGCCCCTATGTACAATAATATAACTACTATAATACCGCTCCTATGTACAAGATAACTACTATAATACTGCTCCTATGTACAAGAATATAACTACTATAATACCGCTCCTATGTACAAGATGATAACTACTATAATACTGCCCCTATGTACAATAATATAACTACTATAATACCGCTCCTATGTACAAGATGATAACTACTATAATACTGCTCCTATGTACAAGAATATAACTACTATAATACTACTCCTATGTACAAGAATATAACTACTATAATACGGCTCCTATGTACAAGAATATAACTACTATAATACTACCCCCTATATACAAGAATATAACTACTATAATACTGCTCCTATATACAAGAATATAACTATAATACTGCTCCTATGTACAAGAATATAACTACTATAATACTACTATGTACAAGAATATAACTACTATAATACTGCTCCTATGTACAAGAATATAACTACTATAATACTACCTCCTAAGTACAAGAATATAAATACTATAATACTGCTCCTATGTACAAGGATATAACTACTATAATACTGCCCCTATGTACAAGAATATAACTACTATAATACTGCTCCTATGTACAAGAATATAACTACTATAATACTATGTACAAGAATATAACTACTATAATACTGCACCTATGTACAAGAATATAACTACTATAATACTGCCCCCTATGTACAAGAATATAACTACTATAATACTGCTCCTATGTACAAGAATATAACTACTATAATACTGCCCCCTATGTACAAGAATATAACTACTATAATACTGCTCCTATGTACAAGAATATAACTACTATAATGCTACTATGTACAAGAATATAACTACTATAATACTACCTCCTATGTACAAGAATATAACTACTATAATACTCCTATGTACAAGAATATAACTACTATAATACTGCTCTCATGTACAAGAATATAACTACTATAATACTATGTACAAGAATATAACTACTATAATACTACCTCCTATGTACAAGAATATAACTACTATAATACTACCTCCTATGTACAAGAATAGAACTACTATAATACTACTATGTACAAGAATATAACTACTATAATACTGCCCCCTATGTACAAGAATATAACTACTATAATACTGCCCCCTATGTACAAGAATATAACTACTATAATACTGCCCTATGTACAAGAATATAACTACTATAATACTGCTCCTATGTACAAGAATATAACTACTATAATACTACTATGTACAAGAATATAACTACTATAATACTACTCCTATGTACAAGGATATAACTACTATAATACTGCCCCTATGTACAAGAATATAACTACTATAATACTCCTATGTACAAGAATATAACTACTATAATACTGTTCCTATGTACAAAAATATAACTACTATAATACTACTATGTACAAGAATATAACTACTATAATACTACTCCTATGTACAAGGATATAACTACTATAATACTGCCCCCATGTACAAGAATATAACTACTATAATACTGCCCCCATGTACAAGAATATAACTACTATAATACTGCTCCTATGTACAAGAATATAACTACTATAATACTGCTCCTATGTACAAGAATATAACTACTATAATACTGCACCTATGTACAAGAATATAACTACTATAATACTACCTCCTATGTACAAGAATATAACTATAATAATACTGCTCCTATGTACAAGAATATAACTACTATAGTACTGCCTCCTATGTACAAGAATATAACTACTATAATACTGCCCCTATGTACAAGAATATAACTACTATAATACTGCACCTATGTACAAGAATATAACTACTATAATACTACCTCCTATGTACAAGAATATAACTACTATAATACTGCTCCTATGTACAAGAATATAACTACTATAATACTGTTCCTATGTACAAAAATATAACTACTATAATACTACTATGTACAAGAATATAACTACTATAATACTACTCCTATGTACAAGGATATAACTACTATAATACTGCCCCCATGTACAAGAATATAACTACTATAATACTGCCCCCATGTACAAGAATATAACTACTATAATACTGCTCCTATGTACAAGAATATAACTACTATAATACTGCTCCTATGTACAAGAATATAACTACTATAATACTGCTCCTATGTACAAGAATATAACTACTATAATACTGCACCTATGTACAAGAATATAACTACTATAATACTACCTCCTATGTACAAGAATATAACTATAATAATACTGCTCCTATGTACAAGAATATAACTGCTATAGTACTGCCTCCTATGTACAAGAATATAACTACTATAATACTGCCCCTATGTACAAGAATATAACTACTATAATACTACCTCCTATGTACAAGAATATAACTACTATTATACTACTCCTATGTACAAGAATATAACTACTATAATACTGCCCCTATGTACAAGAATATAACTACTATAATACTGCCCCCTATGTACAAGAATATAACTACTATAATACTGCCCCCTATGTACAAGAATATAACTACTATAATACTGCTCCTATGTACAAGAATATAACTACTATAATACTGCTCCTATGTACAAGAATATAACTACCATAATACTGCTCCTATGTACAAGAATATAACTACTATAATACTGCTCCTATGTACAAGAATATAACTACTATAATACTGCTCCTATGTACAAGAATATAACTACTATAATACTGCTCCTATGTACAAGAATATAACTACTATAATACTGCCCCTATGTACAAGAATATAACTACTATAATACTGCCCCCTATGTACAAGAATATAACTACTATAATACTACTATGTACAAGAATATAACTACTATAATACTGCCCCCTATGTACAAGAATATAACTACTATAATACTGCCCCCTATGTACAAGAATACAACTACTATAATACTGCTCCTATGTACAAGAATATAACTACTATAATACTGCACCTATGTACAAGAATATAACTACTATAATACTACCTCCTATGTACAAGAATATAACTATAATAATACTGCTCCTATGTACAAGAATATAACTACTATAATACTACCCCTATGTACAAGAATATAACTACTATAATACTACCTCCTATGTACAAGAATATAACTACTATAATACAATACCCACCCCCCTATGTACAAGAATATAACTACTATAATACTGCCCCCTATGTACAAGAATATAACTACTATAATACTGCCCCGTATGTACAAGAATATAACTACTATAATACTGCTCCTATGTACAAGAATATAACTACTATAATACTGCTCCTATGTACAAGAATATAACTACCATAATACTGCTCCTATGTACAAGAATATAACTACTATAATACTGCTCCTATGTACAAGAATATAACTACTATAATACTGCTCCTATGTACAAGAATATAACTACTATAATACTGCCCCTATGTACAAGAATATAACTACTATAATACTGCCCCCTATGTACAAGAATATAACTACTATAATACTACCTCCTATGTACAAGAATATAACTACTATAATACTGCTCCTATGTACAAGAATATAACTACTATAATACTGCTCCTATGTACAAGAATATAACTACTATAATACTGCTCCTATGTACAAGAATATAACTACTATAATACTACCTCCTATGTACAAGAATATAACTACTATAATACTGCTCCTATGTACAAGAATATAACTACCATAATACTGCTCCTATGTACAAGAATATAACTACTATAATACTGCCCCCTATGTACAAGAATATAACTACTATAATACTGCCCCCTATGTACAAGAATATAACTACTATAATACTGCTCCTATGTACAAGAATATAACTACTATAATACTGCTCCTATGTGTCTCACACCTGGATTGGCACTGTGCTGGTTCAGGTATAAACCTGACTTTAGCCTTTGCTCAGGATCTTACTGCAGACCATATTATGATGTTTAATGCATGTACTTTAAGCACTTTAAAGGGGTTTTGCTGATATGGACACTTTTATCTTCTATCCACCGGACAAGGGATAAGTGTCGATCGCTGAGGGTCAGGTTTGCAGGTCCCCCAGTGATGAGGAGGAAGGCTGAATCACTTACTTGGCCGGTGCTTCATTCACTTCTATGGGGCTGCGAGCGCTGCTGGAGATTACAGTCCTGGCAGCCCCATAGAAGTGAGTGGAGTTCTGGTCATACAAGTACACTGACGCTTCATTCACAGGGAGGCCTTAGTAGGATTTTCGATCCTTTTGATCGCTGGGGGACTCAATGATCAGAGTCTTATCCCCTGTTTTGTGAATAGGGGATAAGTGTCCATACTGGCCCAAACCCTTTAAGCTCCCCCCAGTGGTGACAGCAGGTAGGGAGAACTTTTTCATCAGTGTCATACAAAGATCCACAGGCCCTGTAGAGACAAAAAGTGGCTTTTCCCTTTTACAAGAAATAACACCGCTGCAGCACTAACAATGTATAGCATTAGTATTAACACAAAGCACAACCGATACAATGTCACACTCAGTGAGTACCTGCAACATTGTATAGTATCTACCAATCTGTCTGTATTGTCACATTGTATCTAGGCATATGTTCGTCTGTGTGTTGTCACAGTATACAATATGTGGTTGCCTGTCGTTCTGTGTTGTTTTTTTTCTAGTCACCTGTCATCTGTGTGTCTTACACTCTGCATATGTCAGTTTGAGTGTCACACTGTATTAGGCCTCTCTCTTTCGGTGTGTTATGTTGTTTCTACGCTTAAGTCCATATTAGTGTTGACACATTTGTAGCTAGTCAGTTATCCTTTTGTGTGTTGTAATGTTGTATGTAGTTCTCTGTCCTTCTGTTTGCTGTCACATTGTATTTACGTCCCTGTCCTTCTGTAAATTGTAACATTGTATCTAGCGATTTGGTTCTATCAGTCACGTATTGTCACATATATAACATGTGTCTGTCATGTTGTAGCTAACCATCTGTGTGGCGTTGCGTTGTACCTACCCCCTCTGTTCCTCTGTGTGTAGTCACACTGTTCTGTCTGTGGTCAGGCGGCCTCTAACAATCTGGTGTCATGGTATTTGAATTTAGATATCTGAGTGTTGTCACATTGTATCTAGATGGCTGTATGTTGTAAAATTGTATTGATGTCTTTGCAGTCCTGTAGTTTCTATGCATTTGTCCATCTGTTTGCCATCATCATCTTGTTTGTTTCTACCCATCTGACCATCTGCAGGTAGTCGTGTATCTGTCTGTTGTCACATTGTATCTGTCTGTCTGTCGTCACATTGTATCTGTCAGCCTGCCTGCTTGCTTGCCAGCTTGCCACATTAAACCCAGCGTGCCTACTTCCATGCAAGAAGTCTCCTGCTTGTGTGCCCCATTAAAGCCTTTTCCCAACTTCCCCACTTCTTCAGTCCCTGCTTGCCTACCTTCTTCTACATGCAACAACTCCCCTGCTTACTTGCTTGCCCCACGTTACTATCCTCCTTATACTTGCCCTGTTACTATCCTCCGCTTACTTGCTTGCCCCACGTTACTATCCTCCGCTTACTTGCTTGCCCCACGTTACTATCCTCTGCTTACTTGCTTGCCCCACGTTACTATCCTCTGCTTACTTGCTTGCCCCACGTTACTATCCTCCGCATACTTGCTTGCCCTGTTTCCATCCTCCGCATACTTGCTTGCCCTGTTTCCATCCTCCGCTTGCTTGCCCTGTTACCATTCTCCGCTTACTTGCTTGCCCTGTTACCATTCTCCGCTTACTTGCTTGCCCCACGTTACTATCCTCCGCTTACTTGCTTGCCCCACGTTACTATCCTCCGCTTACTTGCTTGCCCTGTTAATATCCTCCGCTTACTTGCTTGCCCTGTTACCATCCTCCGCTTACTTGCTTGCCCTGTTACCATTCTCCGCTTACTTGCTTGCCCCACGTTACTATCCTCCGCTTACTTGCTTGCCCTGTTACCATCCTCCGCTTACTTGCTTGCCCTGTTACCATCCTCCGCTTACTTGCTTGCCCTGTTACCATCCTCCGCTTACTTGCTTGCCCCACGTTACTATCCTCTGCTTACTTGCTTGCTCTGTTACTATCCTCTGCTTACTTGCTTGCCCCACGTTACTATCCTCCGCTTACTTGCTTGCCCCACGTTACTATCCTCCGCTTACTTGCTTGCCCTGTTACCATTCTCCGCTTACCTGCTTGCCCCACGTTACTATCCTCCGCTTACTTGCTTGCCCTGTTACCATCCTCCGCTTACTTGCTTGCCCCACGTTACTATCCTCCGCTTACTTGCTTGCCCCACGTTACTATCCTCCGCTTACTTGCCCCACGTTACTATCCTCCGCTTACTTGCTTGCCCCACGTTACTATCCTCCGCTTACTTGCTTGCCCTGTTAATATCCTCCGCTTACTTGCTTGCCCTGTTACCATTCTCCGCTTACTTGCTTGCCCCACGTTACTATCCTCTGCTTACTTGCTTGCCCTGTTACCATTCTCCGCTACTTGCTTGCCCCACGTTACTATCCTCCGCTTGCTTGCCCCACGTTACTATCCTCCGCTTGCTTGCCCCACGTTACTATCCTCTGCTTACTTGCTTGCCCCACGTTACTATCCTCCGCTTGCTTGCCCCACGTTACTATCCTCTGCTTACTTGCTTGCCCTGTTACCATTCTCCGCTCTTGCTTGCCCCACGCTACTATCCTCCGCTTGCTTGCCCCACGTTACTATCCTCCGCTTGCTTGCCCCACGTTACTATCCTCTGCTTACTTGCTTGCCCCACGTTACTATCCTCTGCTTACTTGCCCGCTCACCAGCCTTTATTCCTTAGTCACATTGTCAGTCACACCTACACATTTCGGTGCCCGTCTACTCTACCGCTACAACCCCCGTCTACTCCTGTTATTGCCCACTTGCAGTCTTGGTGCCAGTCTGTGCCCCTACCCGCCTGCTCCCTTTTCTCTCCCATTGTCTGTCGGTGCCCGCTGCCACATTTTCACCCTGCCGGTGCCCCCCTGCGCCAGACTATAGACATTCATCTTTTCTTGGCCAGGTTTCTCCAGTGTGTCCATTTTCCCGTCAGTGCCAGACACATCAGACGTCCCCTCCCTCCCCCCGTCAGTCGTCCTTGTACCTGTAGTGCTGTGTGTTTGTGGCTGTCACTGAGTGCGGCTGTCAGTGTACACATCCTGACTCCGGCAGGCGTGTGTGTCAGGAGCTGTCACGGTGTACCTGCCCTGGCGTGTTGATATATGTACGTGTGTCTATAATTATCCGCATGTGAACACATCTGTCTGGAGCTGTCACTTGTGTCTCTGCGTCTCCCCTTTGCTCCCTCCTCACCCTGGTTCCCCTCCTGTTGTCTCTGGCACTTTGCGCCTCCTCTCTTGGTCTCTTCTTGGGGGGTCGCCCCCTCTCCTCTGCACAGGCTGGGGAGGGGGGGAGAGGCAGATTTCTGATGGAGGGGGTGGGGGATCCAGACAGATAGAGGAGGACTTTCTGCTTCCTGCAGGGTTGGGTTTTCTTCCGGGCCATAAGTCTGAAAAAGGAGGGGAAGGCGAGAGAGACGGAGAAGGAGGGAGGGAGAGGGGAGGGGAGACAGCAGGAAGAAAGTAAAGTGCACAGCAATACCACACTGCCTGCTATCATGAATTAGATCACATGGATTATGGCAGATACTGATGTAGCAGAGCCGGGTTTGTCCTTTAAGGCTTTCTTTTGGTAAATAGGACTGCAGGTACGGTGCATTATATGTAAAACACAGATAACACAATAAGGAACAAACAGCCCTGCTGCACTTGACAACCCCTTTAATAAAATTGTGGTAAATGACAAACCCGCTCTGCTGCATCCGGCAAATGTTTCTTAGATTAGGGAAAGGATAAGGTTAGTGATGCCGCATCTGACAAACCTGCCATAAATTGGGCAAGTTTACAAACCCCCCTCTGCCGCCTCTATTGTGGGTTTGTTATTTTACACAAGTTATGGTAGTTTTATGACATGTAGCAGAGGGGGGTTTGTTATGTACAATTTATGGCGGATTTGTCAGATGCAGCAGAGTGGGGTTTATGTTGCTACATCTGACAAACTACCATAAATTGTGCAAAGTAACAAACCTCACTCTGCTGCATCTGATAAACCTACCTTAAGTTGCATGCAGCAGAGTGGGGTTTCTTATTTTGCAGAACTTAAGGTATCTTTATCAAATGTAGCAGAGTGGGGTTTGTTATTTTGCAGAGTGGGGTTTGTGCAACTTATGGTAGGTTGGTCTGTTGCAGCAAAGTGGGGTGTGCTTTGTGCGATTTATGGCTGGTTTGTCAGATGTAGCAGAGTGGGGTTTGTTGTTTTGCACTGACAGACCTGCCGTAAGTGACTCGCACTCTGCTTCATGACAAACACACTATAAATAGTGCAAAATAGCAAACCCAGTACTGCTATAACAGACAAACCTACCGTAATATGTGCAAAATAACAAACTCCACTCTGTTGCTTTGTGCCGTTTATAGCAGGTTTGTCAGATACAGCAGTGTGGAGTTTGTTACTTTGTGCACTTTATAGTAGGTTTGTCAGATGCAACAACCTCCACTCTGCTGCACCTGACAACTCTACCATATATAATGCTAGATAACAAACTCCACTCTCCTGCATCTGTTGAAATTTGGTTTTGCTACATTGAACCAACTCACCATAGATTCTCCCAGATGACAAACTCGCTATATATTGTGCTAAATAGCAAACTCAGCTCTGCAGTTCCAAAGTTCTACTGTGTGCAAAGTGACAATCCCAGTTTTGTTATATCTGACAAACTAATCATTGTTTTTTGTTCCCACATGACCACCGCAGCTCTGCTACATCTGAGGAAAACCCACAAAAGTGTTTCAAGTGACAATCTCAGGCCTGAAGCATCTGCCTGACATGCTGTAGTAGAGTCGGGGTTGTCCAAATCAGCTCAGACTATGCGAAATGACAGGTCTTGTCCTGCTGCATCTCACAAGTCCAGCACTGCTACATCTGACCTATGACAAACTCAGCACTGCATCATCTGTATCTTATTTTCTATGTGGCTGATGTTATCAATGCAGCCAATATGAATCCTTTGTCCTATATACGGTCACATATATAGTTTATTTTCATAAAAGTTGCAGCGAGGCCCCCAAGTGTGCGAGGCCCCCAAGTGTGCGAGGCCCCCAAGTGTGCGAGGCCCCCAAGTGTGCGAGGCCCCCAAGTGTGCGAGGCCCCCAAGTGTGCGAGGCCCCCAAGTGTGCGAGGCCCCCCAAGTGTGCGAGGCCCCCAAGTGTGCGAGGCCCCCAAGTGTGCGAGGCCCCCAAGTGTGCGAGGCCCCCAAGTGTGCGAGGCCCCCAAGTGTGCGAGGCCCCCCAAGTGTGCGAGGCCCCCAAGTGTGCGAGGCCCCCAAGTGTGCGAGGCCCCCAAGTGTGCGAGGCCCCCAAGTGTGCGAGGCCCCCAAGTGTGCGAGGCCCCCCAAGTGTGCGAGGCCCCCAAGTGTGCGAGGCCCCCAAGTGTGCGAGGCCCCCAAGTGTGCGAGGCCCCCAAGTGTGCGAGGCCCCCAAGTGTGCGAGGCCCCCAAGTGGTGCGAGGCCCCCAAGTGTGCGAGGCCCCCAAGTGTGCGAGGCCCCCAAGTGTGCGAGGCCCCCAAGTGTGCGAGGCCCCCAAGTGTGCGAGGCCCCCAAGTGTGCGAGGCCCCCAAGTGTGCGAGGCCCCCAAGTGTGCGAGGCCCCCAAGTGTGCGAGGCCCCCAAGTGTGCGAGGCCCCCAAGTGTGCGAGGCCCCCAAGTGTGCGAGGCCCCCAAGTGTGCGAGGCCCCCCCAAGTGTGCGAGGCCCCCAAGTGTGCGAGGCCCCCAAGTGTGCGAGGCCCCCCAAGTGTGCGAGGCCCCCAAGTGTGCGAGGCCCCCAAGTGTGCGAGGCCCCCAAGTGTGCGAGGCCCCCAAGTGTGCGAGGCCCCCAAGTGTGCGAGGCCCCCAAGTGTGCGAGGCCCCCAAGTGTGCGAGGCCCCCAAGTGTGCGTTACACTTTTATATTTCCAAGAGTTCTTATGGAATATGATGTGCAGTGACTGCAGCTATAAAGGGTTAAGCACTGGCTGGCGGAGTGGGCGGGGCTATGTCGGCCATGATTATAGATAGTAATTGCTTTTCTCTTCTATGTTTAGCGCTTTCTAAGAGTCACATCCGAGACTGGAGCGAAAAAGGGAAATCATCTGATTGTTGGAGCAAAACTTATCCAAGGTCGCCCTCCAGTGGTCACAAGTAGGAATGACATCACATATAAAGCTGCAGCTGCTGCGACTGTATTGGGAGTAGAGATGAGCGAACCCCATTGTAACAAGCTGGATTTGTTACCAATTTTCCAAATGTTTTTGGTTGATTAGACTCGGGGGCGGTGTGGCGAAATAACAAACGCCCATCTGAGGATCCCTCACGGTTGTCTTTGTTCCTTTACTAGCCTCTTGGGTCATGTCACAGGCTCCGGAGCCCACTAAGGCTTGTGATTTGGCCTTGTTAACGCAAGCATGGTGATGTTGGCACACCCCACATGGCAACATGTCATGATGGCGTCATGTCACACGTGACCACTGAGGACCAATCACAGGCCGCCGCAGTCTGCCAGGGGGCTAGAAGACAACGGCAGAGGACCATGATGGAAGGGGAGTCTTGGTGCTTATTGGGTTTCCCAATCTGGCCTCTGCTGCTTGTGCTTTGGGGTCTGAAGAGAGACCCCAGAGTATAATATCACATCAGGAAGCAAAAGAGGGCGAGGACCCTCGCCAGGATTTGCAAAACAAGTCTCACAAGGTTCACCCATCCACAATAGTGAGTACAGCGAAGCTGCCGCTGTAGGTCATGATCAATAACCAAAGCAGAATAGAGCAAGATTTATCTTGGCTATGTCATCAATAGCAGCTCGATGGGGGTCTGACACTCGGCACCCCCACCGATCAGCTGTTCTCAGCAGCTCATACACAGAGAATGGAGCAGGAAGCAGACAGCACAGTTCTCTGTGTAGTGGCCAGATAAGGTATTGCAGATCTACTTCTTACCTGAATGGGACTGAAGCTGCAATGACTCAGTTCAGCCACTACAGAGACAACAGCGCTGTCTGCTGGTCGTCGGCCCTCATCAATTACACATTAATGACCTATCCACATGGCTGCTGCAGCCAATCACTGGCCTTGGTGGTCACATGTGATGATAGGTTACGTCATCACAGCAGAGGTTTCGGAGCTGCCGCGATGATCTCATCACTAGCGACTGAGCCAGAGGGCGGTATCACCGAAAAATATAGCACAAGCCAATAAATGGTCAAATATTTAATCATGAAACACATAATACATAACGGGTGGTAAAAACGTAATTTACAAGTATAGAAAACCGCACGAAGACGACACTGTCCTATGTATGAGAGTTCTGAATAATGGCGGAATACAAGGAGGATTATAGCGGCATTCTTCATCAGACAGCGCGCACCCCAGGCCTCACGGATCGGTATGGCGGCGGCGGCGTCTTCTTCCAGGATCTCCTATATGGTGAAAATTTTCGTCTGCTCTCTAGAAGCATAAACTGATGTCCATGAAGGATTCCAGGGGTGAGGGCGAAAGAAGAACCTGCCGTATAAAATACACAAAATATAAGTCACGTAAGAAGAAGACAACGACACTGGACATATAAAAAAGATCATAGGGGGGAGGGGGGGAGGTTTCCATTTATACAGGGACACTGTTCTTAAAAGGGGCTGTCTGGGCATAAAGGGTAACTAAACTTTCGGACAACTTGTCATTTTCTGGCAGAATTTGTGTCATTAATAAATTTAGTAATCTACTTTATTACATTTTTCTCCTTTTTGCATGGTTTCTCTCTTGTCTTCTGTACGGAGCTGTTCCTGCCTCTCCCTGAATGTTACTGTGTAGGGCGGACGGGGCTGTGTGATATGTAGGTTATTTCTCAGACATTATAAAAAGTACAAAAACTTGCTATTAGTGTCATATCAAAGGGGAGATTCTCCTCTGTCATATGACGCCAAAAGCCAGATTGTACGTTTTATAATGTCTGAGCTATAACCTACATCTCACACAGCCCCGTCCGCCCTACACAGTAACATTCAGGGAGAGGCAGGAACATGGGAAGGATTAAAACAAGGAGGATTTCACAAAAAGGAGACAAAATTTGATAAAGTAGATTACAAAATTTCTTTAACCCCTTCCTGCTGGAGGAATTTTTTGATTTTAATTTTTGAATTACCCCCCACCCTCCTTTCCAAACCCCAAAACTTTATTTTTCCGCACTCAGAGCCATAGGAGGTCCCCGCTGCGGCCCTGGTAGTCTCTTCTGGTTGGGCAGGTCTGAACAACAAGAAATAGGTGGAAATGCCCGATGAGCCAATCAGTAGCCACCGCGTGACCCGACCTCAGTTTTTATTTGGGTGGAGCGCAGCGCGGACCCTGAAAGCATCGGTAAGGATGGGGAAAAAAATGATATCACCAGAAACCCATCCAACCACTTCTGTACCAGACCAGTTTTCCCAGTTCAGGACCAGACGCTTTTTTTTTTTTTTTTTCTCATAAATGCAGTTTTGAGGACTATAATATTTTTTTCTTTTAGGTTATTCAACTAATTTTGGTGGGTGACACATAGGGTGTTATTTATAGGTTGTTTTTGCATTTATGTGTGTGTAATTATATATTTATATATGTGTATATATGATAGATAATGCAAAAAATAAGCAGCGCTCCCTAGTAAGGCGAAGTAAAAAAAAAAAAGTTTTTTTTTTCTTCTTTCTCTTTACTTCCCCTTCCGATGGCGTGCTGCCTATTTTCTGCAGTATGGCAGGAAAGGGAAACTACCTTATCCCAGTGGTGAACTCACACGGGCCGGGGTGTTTATGTATCTAAATTATATCTATCTCTATCTTACAACACTATAGATGACATCACCAGTAGAAATCTAAATATATACTAGTGCGGTCAGCCATAGTGTTGTGAGATAGAGATAGATATAATATGGATACATAAATACACACACCTGTGTGTATATATATGTGTATATATATATATATATATATATATATATATATATACATGTACTTACCGTATTTACTGTACATACCGTACTTACCGTATTTACTGTACTTACCGTACTTACTGTATTTACTGTACTTACTGTATTTACTGTACTTACCGTATTTACTGTACTTACCGTACTTACTGTATATACTGTACTTACCGTACTTACCGTACTTACTGTATATACTGTACTTACTGTATTTACTGTACTTACTGTATATACTGTATTTACTGTACTTACTGTACTTACTGTATTTACTGTACTTACTGTATTTACTGTACTTACTGTATTTACTGTACTTACTGTATATACTGTACTTACTGTATTTACTGTACTTACTGTATTTACTGTACTTACTGTATTTACTGTACTTACTGTATTTACTGTACTTACTGTATATACTGTACTTACTGTACTTACTGTACATACTGTACTTACTGTACTTACTGTATTTACTGTACATACTGTATTTACTGTACTTACTGTATATACTGTACTTACCGTACTTACCGTACTTACTGTATATACTGTACTTACTGTATTTACTGTACTTACTGTATATACTGTATTTACTGTACTTACTGTACTTACTGTATTTACTGTACTTACTGTATTTACTGTACTTACTGTATTTACTGTACTTACTGTATATACTGTACTTACTGTATTTACTGTACTTACTGTATATACTGTACTTACTGTACTACTGTATTTACTGTACTTACTGTATATACTGTACTTACTGTACTTACTGTACATACTGTACTTACTGTACTTACTGTATTTACTGTACATACTGTATTTACTGTACTTACTGTATATACTGTACTTACTGTATTTACTGTACTTACTGTATTTACTGTACTTACTGTATTTACTATACTTACTGTATTTACTGTACTTACTGTATTTACTGTACTTACTGTTTATACTGTACTTACTGTATATACTGTATTTACTGTACATACTGTATTTACTGTACTTACTGTATTTACTGTACTTACTGTATATACTGTACTTACTGTACTTACTGTACATACTGTACTTACTGTACTTACTGTATTTACTGTACATACTGTATTTACTGTACTTACTGTATTTACTGTACTTACTGTATTTACTGTACTTACTGTATTTACTATACTTACTGTATTTACTGTACTTACTGTATTTACTGTACTTATTGTTTATACTGTACTTACTTTACATACTGTATATACTGTACTTACCGTACCTGCCGTACTTACCGTACCTACCTTACTTACTTACCTTACCTGCCTTACTTACCTTACACCCTATATTATATATAAATAATAAGTATATGTATTTTATATATAAAACACATATATTTTATTTATATATAAAAGCTCCATTAGGATTGGTTGCTATGGGCAGCTTAGACAATTTTTCCTTTTAGATCAGTGTAATAAATCTGACCCCTTGAAGAGTATGGGGCTGACCTGATAGCAGCTCAGCCCCATTCTCTTCAAGGGGTCAGATTTATTACACTGATCTAAAAGGAAAAATTGTCTAAGCTGCCCATAGCAACCAATCATAATGGAGCTTTCATTGTGGATTCTACTCCTGCAAAATTAAAACTGCATTACAATTGGTTGGTTGCTATATACAAGTAAGACAAGTTTGCTTTTAAAAAATTTTTTTAATTAATCAGCCCTAATAAAAATAACTGCAATAGCTGAGACAACCCCTGGACCGAGGTGGCGCTGTTTATTTAGCCTTCTGTTATCCGGCCCGCAGGGCCGCGCCATTTTTTATTGTCTATGTACATTATGTAGTGTAAACCAGCCCAGGACAGGCCGCTTAAAAAACAAACAAAACAAAGCTGCACGATACCTGTGCTGGCCTGGTTTACGAGACCTCTGCATGTCAGCGCAGGCGGCGATACAATGACGTCATCACGCCTCCTACACTGACACGCGGACAAGAAGAGGAGGCGGTGGCTGCATCAAGGCATCGCAGGTAGGTGAAGATAAGTTTTTTTATATATATAAATAGGCCGTTGTCTGCTGGAGCACCCCCGGCACGTAACGGCCTATTTACTTACCGATCCCCGCTGCTGGTCGTGGCCGCCCCCGCTTCCCCTTCTGCTATGGGACGTAGAAGCGGCTGTGTGCAGGAGCGGGGATGGTAAGTGAGGCTGCGAACCCCATCAAATACTACTATTATACTCTGGGGGCTTTGCAGACCCCGGAGTATAATAATCGGAGACCCCGGGGAGGTGATAAACATAAAAACCAGAGTTACTCACCTCTCCGGCGATCCGATGTTACTCCCAGCAGGCTTCGGCCTTCTTTAGTGACGTCCCAGGCGTCACATGAGCCAGGCCGACGTCATTATGTCGCGACGCCGGTCTGTGCGACATTGAAGAAGGCCGAACGCAGGGAGCGCACCGGAGCCCAGGTAAGTAACACTGGTTTTTATGTTTGTCACCACCTGGGTCTCCGATCATTATACTCTGGAGTCTGAAAAGACCCCAGAGTATAATAATAGTTCATGGGTGGGGGGCCGCTATGGGGCATGATACCGTGTGCGGGGGCCGCTATGGGGCATGATACCGTGTGCGGGGGCCGCTATGGGGCATGATACCGTGTGCGGGGGCCGCTATGGAGCATGATACCGTGTGCGGGGGCCGCTATGGAGCATGATACCGTGTGCGGGGGCCGCTATGGAGCATGATACCGTGTGCGGGGGCCGCTATGGAGCATGATACCGTGTGCGGGGGCCGCTATGGAGCATGATACCGTGTGCGGGGGCCGCTATGGAGCATGATACCGTGTGCGGGGGCCGCTATGGAGCATGATACCGTGTGCGGGGGCCGCTATGGAGCATGATACCGTGTGCGGGGGCCGCTATGGAGCATAATACCGTGTGCGGGGGCCGCTATGGAGCATAATACCGTGTGCGGGGGCCGCTATGGAGCATGATACCGTGTGCGGGGGCCGCTATGGAGCATAATACCGTGTGCAGGGGCCGCTGTGGAGCATAATACCGTGTGCAGGGGCCGCTGTGGGGCATAATACCGTGTGCAGAGGCAACTATAGAGCATAATACCGTTTGCAGGGGTAAACAGTATTTGTATAGTGCTTAATTTTTGATATATTCAGAAAAGGATGAGGATAGTATGTAACATGCCAATGTCTTAGGTTTTAACAATACATTATGTTCTTCCTGGTTGCCGCCTGTTTGTGTCTTATGTGATGTAAATTCAGGGCAGGATTAATAAATCTAGCCCATAGTTTTTATATTCTGCCACTAGATGGCGCCGCGTTCATGCTGTGCTGTAGGTTTGGTTCTACTCATTGCCAGTGTGTAATCTATGTATGTTCAGCTTCTCCCTCCTGCCTGACATACCTGACCTAAACTTCTCTGCAGCGGGAACCAAAACTCACTTCTATCACACTGTACTATCCTGCTCCGTCACAGTGTAACAGAACTGCATACAACGCTGTGTGACAGCCACAGTCGCTAGGAGTGGGATAAGCCAGTTATATGATAGGAATGTGAGCCATGGAGCTTGAAAGGGGTCAAGCAGTACCCCTGGTGGGGATTTTGCAGTGGTGCAGCTTGTTCACACTTAAGGCGTAGATGGGACTTGGACCTAATAAGCTAGAAGACACACTTACTAATCCATTGGGCACATTCCAGGGTGAATGAAATGTTGCATCCGAGGAAAAACAAGTAGAACGATTCCACCGTGCCGGAGCACGCCGCCGCCATGACACCTGATGTACTCACCAGCAGGGCCTGGAGGGGGGAAAATGGAGACTGCAGCAGCTGTAATAAGACAAGGAGAAATCTAGTGCAACTAGTGATGCGCCTGCCCCAATAACACCAAATCCTCAGCCCAGCTGTAAATCCTGGTGGAGGGAGCATCATGGTTTTGGGTCGTTTTGCTCCACCGGGCCTAGGCGCCTTGCGATCGCTGAGGGAACAATAACTCAAAGTGTATCAGGAGATTATACGGGCAGCCATCCGTAACATCAAGATGGAGAGACCATGGGTGACGCAACAAGGCAACGATCCAAGGCACACAAGTAAAACAACAAAACAATGGCTGAAATACAAAATTTTGAATTAGCCGTTCCAAAACACAAAGTGCGGACGTTTCAGTGCTGAGGAATGACCTGCAGAGGGCGCTACACACAGGGAATCCCCGAAATAATGATCAATTATTCTAAATCTAAGAATTCCCCCTCAACATTGTGCACATTTGCATCTACAGGAAACATTTGGTGAAAGAGATTGCCGCTAAAGAAAGATCTACAGGTTATTAAATTGAGGGGTCATTTACTTTCTCCCTGCATGATGAATGAATACTCAATAACATATGTGAACAGCGCATTATCTTGTGTTTTCAATTTGGTTACATTGTTATCCAAGTAACAATTATAGACAAATACAATCTAGGGACTTCTAAAGGGAAGTCAGTGGACACACACAGGATATTAGTCAGCAGGTAATTCTGCCCCTGTGGCCACTGTGTCAGCGCTAGTTTGTTGCCCAGCAGGAGACTCTTCTATATTTCAGGCATCCTTGCTGGTCTCATTGTAATTTACGTGACATTTCAGAGGGCTTAATACCTGTGGTGGAGAGGGACATAGAAAGCAACCATGTACAGCCCCATGCTCCTCGCTGCACGGTATTCTGGGAGATGAAACGCACTAATAGACATCGGACTCCTATTAAGAAAATCACTGAACCAGCAGGGATGCCAGGAGAGGCAAGCTTAGGAGAAGTTACAGAATTATATATACAGATCAGGAGGTTGTGATATGCTGGGTCTGGTGACACTAACCTATCACCCCAGCCCTGCAGATAGATAGGTTAGTGTCACCAGAACCAGTATATCACCCCAGCCCTGCAGATAGATAGGTTAGTGTCACCAGAACCAGCATATCACCCCAGCCCTGCAGATAGATAGGTTAGTGTCACCAGAACCAGCATATCACCCAGCCCTGCAGATAGATAGGTTAGTGTCACCAGAACCAGCATATCACCCCAGCCCTGCAGATAGATAGGTTAGTGTCACCAGAACCAGCATATCACCCAGCCCTGCAGATAGATAGGTTAGTGTCACCAGAACCAGCATATCACCCCAGCCCTGCAGATAGATAGGTTAGTGCCACCAGAACCAGCATATCACCCCAGCCCTGCAAATAGATAGGTTAGTGTCACCAGAACCAGTATATCACCCCAGCCTGCAGATAGATAGGTTAGTGTCACCAGAACCAGCATATCACCCCAGCCCTGCAGATAGGTTAGTGTCACCAGAACCAGCATATCACCCCAGCCCTGCAGATAGATAGGTTAGTGTCACCAGACCCAGCATATCACCCCAGCCCTGCAGATAGATAGGTTAGTGTCACCAGAACCAGCATATCACCCCAACCCTGCAGATAGATAGGTTAGTGTCACCAGAACCAGCATATCACCCCAGCCCTGCAGATAGATAGGTTACTGTCACCAGAACCAGCATATCACCCCAGCCCTGCAGATAGATAGGTTAGTGTCACCAGACCCAGCATATCACCCCAGCCCTGCAGATAGATAGGTTAGTGTCACCAGACCCAGCATATCACCCCAGCCCTGCAAATAGATAGGTTAGTGTCACCAGACCCAGCATATCACTCCAGCCCCGCAGATAGATAGGTTAGTGTCACCAGAACCAGCATATCACCCCAGCCCTGCAGATAGATAGGTTAGTGTCACCAGACCCAGCATATCACCCCAGCCCCGCAGATAGATAGGTTAGTGTCACCAGAACCAGCATATCACCCCAGTCCTGCAGATAGATAGGTTAGTGTCACCAGATCCAGCATATCACCCCAGCCCTGCAGATAGATAGGTTAGTGTCACCAGAACCAGCATATCACCCCAGCCCTGCAGATAGATAGGTTAGTGTCACCAGACCCAGCATATCACCCCAGCCCTGCAGATAGATAGGTTAGTGTCACCAGAACCAGCATATCACCCCAGCCCTGCAGATAGATAGGTTAGTGTCACCAGAACCAGCATATCACCCCAGCCCTGCAGATAGATAGGTTAGTGTCACCAGACCCAGCATATCACCCCAGCTCTGCAGATAGATAGGTTAGTGTCACCAGACCCAGCATATCACCCCAGCCCTGCAGATAGATAGGTTACTGTCACCAGAACCAGCATATCACCCAGCCCTGCAGATAGATAGGTTAGTGTCAGCAGACCCCAGCATATCACCCCAGCCCTGCAGATAGATAGGTTAGTGTCACCAGAACCGGCATATCACCCCAGCCCTGCAGATAGATAGGTTAGTGTCACCAGACCCAGCATATCACCCCAGCCCTGCAGATAGATAGGTTAGTGTCACCAGAACCAGCATATCACCCCAGCCCTGCAGATAGATAGGTTACTGTTACCAGAACCAGTATATCACCCCAGCCCTGCAGATAGATAGGTTAGTGCCACCAGAACCAGCATATCACCCCAGCCCTGCAGATAGATAGGTTAGTGTCACCAGACCCAGCATATCACCCCAGCCCTGCAGATAGATAGGTTAGTGTCACCAGAACCAGCATATCACCCCAGCCCTGCAGATAGATAGGTTAGTGTCACCAGACCCAGCATATCACCCCAGCCCTGCAGATAGATAGGTTAGTGTCACCAGAACCAGCATATCACCCCAGCCCCGCAGATAGATAGGTTACTGTCACCAGACACAGCATATCACCCCTGCCCTGCAGATAGATAGGTTAGTGTCACCAAACCCAGCATATCACCCCAGCCCCGCAGATAGATAGGTTAGTGTCACCAGAACCAGCATATCACCCCAGCCCCGCAGATAGATAGGTTAGTGTCACCAGAACCAGTATATCACCCCAGTCCTGCAGATAGATAGGTTAGTGTCACCAGATCCAGCATATCACCCCAGCCCTGCAGATAGATAGGTTAGTGTCACCAGACCCAGCATATCACCCCAGCCCTGCAGATAGATAGGTTAGTGTCACCAGAACCAGCATATCACCCCAGCCCTGCAGATAGATAGGTTAGTGTCACCAGACCCAGCATATCACCCCAGCCCTGCAGATAGATAGGTTAGTGTCACCAGACCCAGCATATCACCCCAGCCCTGCAGATAGATAGGTTACTGTTACCAGAACCAGCATATCACCCCAGCCCCGCAGATAGATAGGTTAGTGTCACCAGAACCAGTATATCACCCCAGTCCTGCAGATAGATAGGTTAGTGTCACCAGATCCAGCATATCACCCCAGCCCTGCAGATAGATAGGTTAGTGTCACCAGACCCAGCATATCACCCCAGCCCTGCAGATAGATAGGTTAGTGTCACCAGAACCAGCATATCACCCCAGCCCTGCAGATAGATAGGTTAGTGTCACCAGACCCAGCATATCATCCCAGCCCTGCAGATAGATAGGTTACTGTTACCAGAACCAGCATATCACCCCAGCCCTGCAGATAGATAGGTTAGTGTCACCAGAACCAGCATATCACCCCAGCCCTGCAGATAGATAGGTTAGTGTCACCAGACCCAGCATATCACCCCAGCCCTGCAGATAGATAGGTTAGTGTCACCAGACCCAGCATATCACCCCAGCCCTGCAGATAGATAGGTTAGTGTCACCAGACCCAGCATATCACCCCAGCCCTGCAGATAGATAGGTTACTGTTACCAGAACCAGCATATCACCCCAGCCCCACAGATAGATAGGTTACTTTCACCAGAACCAGCATATCACCCCAGCCCTGCAGATAGATAGATATGCTGATTCTCGCTACACTAACCTATGTATCTTTAAGGTTGATATACTGGGTTCTGCGGACACACTACCTTTAAATCTTTCCAGTTTTGGATTCTACATATTTTAGTGCACAGAGGTCACCTTGACTTCGCACAGAGCGGGTGACATAATAGGACGTCCCTCGCCCCCTTACGACATCACAGATTTCTCATGCTTCCTCTACATTTTGCAGACACTTTTTGGTTGTCGAGTCCTCCCTACTAACAATTCTCCGCTCTCCTGGGCCGCGTTCCCAGACCTGCCAGCTTTTGGCCACCGTCACATGTTGATTAATTTTCTTTTTGTTAGAGGATTAAAAAAAGAATGTAAATCTGTTTTTATGGGACCGGACTGCTGAGAAAATGTGTTTACCTTCAGAATTATCCAGATAAAGTGACCTTTTGTGAAGACCATGATTCAGAAGCCACCAAAAGTGTCATATGCTTGTTATGGGTTAGGTTCTGTTCACACTAGCACTAGGTTTAGCTACATTGTAGGAGCCTGTGAGCCACCCCAGCTATCAAAACATTACAACCTCAATAGAAACCCGGAATATCTTAATATAGGTCAACGGGAGCCTTCATACCTGTCATAATAAGCTGCTCACAAAGTGTCCTCCTGGGACCACCAGAAATCAACTATAAGCTGTGAGAAAACATGGGCATAAACATTCAAATTACCTGCAGCGCCCCTGCAGGAGAAATTAAGCATTACACAGTGCCCATTCACTTCAAAGGGTTGTCCATGTAATGCAGGACAGGGCGGGTCCTCCAGACAGGGAGACCCTCTTTGTAGCTGCCTTCTAAGAGACCAGGATCTGAAACAGAATACCCCACTTTATTAAAAGGAACATTAACCAGAGAAAGTGCACCCAAAACATCCCAGCACTTCAACTCCCTGTCGTCTTTAACCCCATTTCGTGTCATAGTACAATTAAATAGAGAAATATTCCCCTCTTCCTCCTCTGCATGGTCCTTTATCTGCCTATTAGACAACTGGCTGCAGCAGGAGCCTCCCCCTTGTGCCTTGTCTGCACTAAGTCACAAAAATAGTTAAACCCCACCCCTTCTCTAAGCTCCACCCCCTCAGTCACTGGAGATGGAGCAGATTATCCCTAAATTCTCTACGGAATTTCTACAAGACCTTGATTGGAAACTTACACACAACAAGAGGCAAAATCATCTCCTGTTTACAGCTATCATTTTTTAGGTTTAGTGTCTTTTTAACTTAAAATTTCCCAATAGGGTTTATGAAAATGGGTATTCCAAACTGGACTGCCCCTTTAAGAAGGGAAACTATGATGGTAGTGGGAACAAAGGCCAAGGGTTCTCGTAAGGATCCAAGTGTTATTGCTGCATTGTAGATTAAAGGGGTTTAATTGATGACCTATCCTTACAAGATCCGAGAGGGTCTGACACCTGGGACCCCCGCAGATCAGCTGTTTGAGAGGATATCTAAGGAGAGGTCATCAAAGTCTGAAGAGACTCTTTCACACATTCAGGAAAATGGTTAGCACACCAAAATAAGATTGCACCAAAACACGCAGCGTATCCGCAATATTAACGCCAAGGTTATCACTTACTGTCAAGACCATCTTTACCAAACCCAAATGGACTCCATTATAAGAACTCAATAGATCGGAGGATTCGTCATACCATCATGGCGTCCTGCACACAGGAAGTCTGCCTGTATGTAGCCCATATGGCAGTATATAGTGCCACCAAATAGCACCTCGTGTAGGTGGAGAACAGCCCCAGGATATGGCAGACTATGGACCTATACACATATACATAAGTGTCTACCACATGAGAGTAACCTGTGAAGGTTCCCACTGACTGAGGTCTCGAAAAATGGCTTCAATTCGGGCACAAAGAAAACAAAAATGGCAGCTTGAAGCCACCTAGTAACAATACTAACAGCCCACCCTCTAGTCACTTGTATCCTCTTGCGGAGAAGTTGGTGTGCTGAGGGTGTGACACCCTGAATAGACGGCAGTCAGAGCGGCAGGTACGGACTTGCCCCCTCTGCACAGTTTCTAGGTGTTTCTTGGTTGTGGCATTGGCAGGTTGGTGTGTACAGAACGTCTCTCCACCTCGTGCCAGAGCTTTGATGCTGGAGCGCCTCGTGTTTACCGCCATACACCCACCTCGTGTTTGCCTTTCACTACTTCCCGTTACGTGGCTGGTGCAGTAGTGTCTTCTGATCATGCTCTTTAAGGGTTAACTTTTTTTTTTTTTTTTTAACATATCTTCTCCCCCTTTACAGGTTACTATTGGTTTATGTGGATATTTCCCTAAATAAAGTGCAGAAATCATGTGAGATAATCCGGGAACAAACAGGCACCGCGAGGTTATGTAATCCTACAAGAGAACATTGTACATGCATTTTACTTTTCCTATGACTGCAGCGTATTCCCCATCTCAGGATGGGGAGACCTCCACCAGTCCTCAGAATAAGGGCGCCTTGCACCCCTCTCAGGATGAAGTGGCGGTCATACAGGTGCGCTGCAGCTTCATTCATTTCTATGGGGCAGCTGGAATAATAGTAGTACACCGTTACCTCTAGCAGTCCCATAGACATGAATGAGGTGGCAGTGCACATGTGCGACCACCGCTCCACGCAGATCAGTGTACACAGTGCCCTCACTCAATTGGTGGAGGTCCCGGTAGTCACACCCTACCAATCTGCCACTTCTGAATAGGGAATAAGTTGCATTTATGGGCAAACACCTGTAACACCTCAGGACAAGGCATCTGACCCAGTCACTCCAGACTAAGGCCGGGTGCACATATTTTTGTCACATGGGTTTAGCGTTGCCACCTTTCTAGCCAGGACAATACAACCTAAATAAGTGGTTTGGCTTCACGTGGATTGAAAGGTTTTCTAGGACTTACATATTGATGGTCTATTCTAAGGATAGGTCATCAATATACAATTGATACCCCAGAGCCCCCGCAGATCAGCTGATGGAGGAGACTGCAACTGAATACCAAGAACAGCGCGGTGTATTGTATAGTGGCTGTGTTTGGTATTACAGCTCGGAAGCTAAACAGTCACTACATTAAGGTCGTCAGAATGGATTGTCATAACGTGGAGCTGTTCGCTATAGATCATATATGTAATATTATAATAGTGTTTTGCAACTCCCATCATCTATACATATAATTATTCCTGGCCATTCGCCACCATTAGTGCAGGAAATAATGACAGAACGTGAACCAGTTCTCATAATATTCCCGTCAGGGTGTGATGGGGCGAGGGCGATAGAAGTGCCGGAAATATAGAGAACCATTGTGTGCGTAACTATACACGATGCTATCTGTGTCTTCCCTTGGCCGCACATCTTACACTCCTCTGCTGCCCCGTCACTAATCCTTCCTACAGGCTGACCAGTCACATTACGTCAGTCCTGCTGGGCTAGTGAGTTACTAACCAGGTGGCAACCGGCCTACATAGGATGAATCTGTTAAGGTTCAGCCTTATATTGGATGATGCCCTGCGCCCCTGGTGAAGGCCCCAAATAGCTCGATGACATGGCGAGAATTCCAAGGACCAGCAAAGTGCTAAGGCAACAGTTCCATAACTTAGTGAAATACTGAAATAATCTACAAAGTGTCACCACCGCCATAAACTGCAAAAATAACACAAACTGTATGGGCTAAGTAGCAGTGTCACATAGTGCTGCCAAACAGTGCTGAAAGAATAGCAGGAATTCAGCAAAAAGATGGATATGAAACCTTGGCCCACAGCCCCATACATGTGGTGTGACCTATGACGGACATGCGGCTGACCCGAGGTCTTATTCAGTTTAGTTACATCATCTACTCAATAGTCACATAAAATATAAAACATGGGGATAAATATATCATCACAATGGGAGATAAGAGCGGAAAGAGGAAGTGTGACCGTATATGATAAATCTCCACAGAAAACAGAATGGAAGCCTCAAATATTCAGCTAAACACTGTCATATACCGTACAAAGTACAGGACGACACTCTACTTATAACAGTCATGTAAATGTGGACAGAGGGAAAATAATTTGTGAGAAAGTTTCTGTTCTGTTTATGATAAAATTAAAAACATGTAATATGTCATGTGGCAAAAGTGAGGGAAAAAAGGCAAAAAGAGTAATAGTCTATACTACTATAATACTGCCCCCTATGTACAAGAATATAACTACTATAATACTACTCCTATGGTACAAGAATATAACTACTATAATACTACTCCTATGTACAAGAATATAACTACTATAATACTACCTATGTACAAGAATATAACTACTATAATACTGCTACCTATGTACAAGAATATAACTACTATAATACGCTCCCCCTATGTACAAGAATATAACTACTATAATACTGCCCCTATGTACAAGAATATAACTACTATAATACTGCTCCTATGTACAAGAATATAACTACTATAATACTACTCCTATGTACAAGAATATAACTACTATAATACTGCTCCTATGTACAAGAATATAACTACTATAATACTGCTCCTATGTACAAGAATATAACTACTATAATACTGCTCCTATGTACAAGAATATAACTACTATAATACTACTCCTATGTACAAGAATATAACTACTATAATACTGCTCCTATGTACAAGAATATAACTACTATAATACTGCCCCCTATGTACAAGAATATAACTACTATAATACTACCCCCTATGTACAAGAATATAACTACTATAATACTACTCCTATGTACAAGAATATAACTACTATAATACTGCTCCTATGTACAAGAATATAACTACTATAATACTACCTCCTATGTACAAGAATATAACTACTATAATACTGCTCCTATGTACAAGAATATAACTACTATAATACTACTCCTATGTACAAGAATATAACTACTATAATACTGCTCCTATGTACAAGAATATAACTACTATAATACTGCTCCTATGTACAAGAATATAACTACTATAATACTGCTCCTATGTACAAGAATATAACTACTATAATACTGCCCCCTATGTACAAGAATATAACTACTATAATACTGCTCCTATGTACAAGAATATAACTACTATAATACTACCTCCTATGTACGAAGAATATAACTACTATAATACTGCTCCTATGTAAAAGAATATAACTACTATAATACTGCCCCTATGTACAAGAATATAACTACTATAATAGTGCTCCTATGTACAAGAATATAACTACTATAATACTGCCCCCTATGTACAAGAATATAACTACTATAATACTGCTCCTATGTACAAGAATATAACTAATATAATACTGCTCCTATGTACAAGAATATAACTACTATAATACTACCTCCTATGTACAAGAATATAACTACTATAATACTGCCTCCTATGTACAAGAATATAACTACTATAATACTACCTCCTATGTACAAGAATATAACTACTATAATACTGCCCCCTATGTACAAGAATATAACTACTATAATACTGCTCCTATGTACAAGAATATAACTACTATAATACTGCTCCCTATGTACAAGAATATAACTACTATAATACTGCTCCCTATGTACAAGAATATAACTACTATAATACTGCCTCCTAGGTACAAGAATATAACTACTATAATACTAGCCCTATGTACAAGAATATAACTACTATAATACTGCTCCTATGTACAAGAATATAACTACTATAATACTGCCTCCTATGTACAAGAATATAACTACTATAATACTGCCCCTATGTACAAGAATATAACTACTATAATACTGCCCCCTAAGTACAAGAATATAACTACTATAATACTGCTCCTATGTACAAGAATATAACTACTATAATACTGCCTCCTATGTACAAGAATATAACTACTATAATACTGCCCTATGTACAAGAATATAACTACTATAATACTGCCCCTATGTACAAGAATATAACTACTATAATACTGCCCCTATGTACAAGAATATAACTACTATAATACTACCTATGTACAAGAATATAACTACTATAATACTGCCCCCTATGTACAAGAATATAACTACTATAATACTGCCCCTATGTACAAGAATATAACTACTATAATACTGCCCCCTATGTACAAGAATATAACTACTATAATACTGCCCCTATGTACAAGAATATAACTACTATAATACTGCTCCTATGTACAAGAATATAACTACTATAATACTGCCCTTCCTATGTACAAGAATATAACTACTATAATACTGCCCCTATGTACAAGAACATAACTACTATAATACTGCTCCTATGTACAAGAATATAACTACTATAATACTGCTCCTATGTACAAGAATATAACTACTATAATACTGCTCCTATGTACAAGAATATAACTACTATAATACTGCTCCTATGTACAAGAATATAACTACTATAATACTGCCCCTATGTACAAGAATATAACTACTATAATACTGCTCCTATGTACAAGAATATAACTACTATAATACTGCTCCTATGTACAAGAATATAACTACTATAATACTGCCCTATGTACAAGAATATAACTACTATAATACTGCCCTATGTACAAGAATATAACTACTATAATACTGCCCTATGTACAAGAATATAACTACTATAATACTGCCCCTATGTACAAGAATATAACTACTATAATACCTACCTATGTACAAGAATATAACTACTATAATACTGCCCCTATGTACAAGAATATAACTACTATAATACTGCTCCTATGTACAAGAATATAACTACTATAATACTGACTCCTATGTACAAGAATATAACTACTATAATACTGCCTCCTATGTACAAGAATATAACTACTATAATACTGCCTCCTATGTACAAGAATATAACTACTATAATACTGCTCCTATGTACAAGAATATAACTACTATAATACTGCTCCTATGTACAAGAATATAACTACTATAATACTGCCTCCTATGTACAAGAATATAACTACTATAATACTGCCCTATGTACAAGAATATAACTACTATAATACTGCCCCTATGTACAAGAATATAACTACTATAATACTGCCCCTATGTACAAGAATATAACTACTATAATACTACCATGTACAAGAATATAACTACTATAATACTGCTCCTATGTACAAGAATATAACTACTATAATACTGCTCCTATGTACAAGAATATAACTACTATAATACTGCTCCTATGTACAAGAATATAAACTACTATAATACTGCCCCCTATGTACAAGAATATAACTACTATAATACTGCTCCTATGTACAAGAATATAACTACTATAATACTAGCTCCTATGTACAAGAATATAACTACTATAATACTGCTCCTATGTACAAGAATATAACTACTATAATACTGCTCCCTATGTACAAGAATATAACTACTATAATACTGCTCCTATGTACAAGAATATAACTACTATAATACTGCCTCCTATGTACAAGAATATAACTACTATAATACTGCTCCTATGTACAAGAATATAACTACTATAATACTGCCTCCTATGTACAAGAATATAACTACTATAATACTGCTCCTATGTACAAGAATATAACTACTATAATACTGCTCCTATGTACAAGAATATAACTACTATAATACTGCTCCTATGTACAAGAATATAACTACTATAATACTACCCCTATGTACAAGAATATAACTACTATAATACTGCCCCTATGTACAAGAATATAACTACTATAATACTGCTCCTATGTACAAGAATATAACTACTATAATACTAGCTCCTATGTACAAGAATATAACTACTATAATACTGCTCCTATGTACAAGAATATAACTACTATAATACTGCTCCTATGTACAAGAATATAACTACTATAATACTGCCTCCTATGTACAAGAATATAACTACTATAATACTGCCTCCTATGTACAAGAATATAACTACTATAATACTGCCCCTATGTACAAGAATATAACTACTATAATACTGCTCCCATGTACAAGAATATAACTACTATAATACTGCCCCTATGTACAAGAATATAACTACTATAATACTGCTCCTATGTACAAGAATATAACTACTATAATACTGCCCCTATGTACAAGAATATAACTACTATAATACTGCTCCTATGTACAAGAATATAACTACTATAATACTGCTCCTATGTACAAGAATATAACTACTATAATACTACCTCCTATGTACAAGAATATAACTACTATAATACTGCTCCTATGTACAAGAATATAACTACTATAATACTGCTCCTATGTACAAGAATATAACTACTATAATACTGCCTCCTATGTACAAGAATATAACTACTATAATACTGCTCCTATGTACAAGAATATAACTACTATAATACTGCCTCCTATGTACAAGAATATAACTACTATAATACTGCCCTATGTACAAGAATATAACTACTATAATACTGCCCCTATGTACAAGAATATAACTACTATAATACTGCCCCTATGTACAAGAATATAACTACTATAATACTACCTATGTACAAGAATATAACTACTATAATACTGCCCCTATGTACAAGAATATAACTACTATAATACTGCCCCTATGTACAAGAATATAACTACTATAATACCTCCCCTATGTACAAGAATATAACTACTATAATACTGCTCCTATGTACAAGAATATAACTACTATAATACTGCCCCTATGTACAAGAATATAACTACTATAATACTGCTCCTATGTACAAGAATATAACTACTATAATACTACTCCTATGTACAAGAATATAACTACTATAATACTACCTCCTATGTACAAGAATATAACTACTATAATACTGCCTCCTATGTACAAGAATATAACTACTATAATACTGCTCCTATGTACAAGAATATAACTACTATAATACTGCTCCTATGTACAAGAATATAACTACTATAATACTGCTCCTATGTACAAGAATATAACTACTATAATACTGCCTCCTATGTACAAGAATATAACTACTATAATACTGCCTCCTATGTACAAGAATATAACTACTATAATACTGCTCCTATGTACAAGAATATAACTACTATAATACTGCTCCTATGTACAAGAATATAACTACTATAATACTGCTCCTATGTACAAGAATATAACTACTATAATACTGCTCCTATGTACAAGAATATAACTACTATAATACTGCTCCTATGTACAAGAATATAACTACTATAATACTGCTCCTATGTACAAGAATATAACTACTATAATACTGCTCCTATGTACAAGAATATAACTACTATAATACTGCTCCTATGTACAAGAATATAACTACTATAATACTGCTCCTATGTACAAGAATATAACTACTATAATACTCTCCTATGTACAAGAATATAACTACTATAATACTGCTCCTATGTACAAGAATATAACTACTATAATACTGCTCCTATGTACAAGAATATAACTACTATAATACTGCTCCTATGTACAAGAATATAACTACTATAATACTGCCTCCTATGTACAAGAATATAACTACTATAATACTGCCCTATGTACAAGAATATAACTACTATAATACTGCTCCTATGTACAAGAATATAACTACTATAATACTGCTCCTATGTACAAGAATATAACTACTATAATACTGCCTCCTATGTACAAGAATATAACTACTATAATACTGCTCCTATGTACAAGAATATAACTACTATAATACTGCTCCTATGTACAAGAATATAACTACTATAATACTGCTCCTATGTACAAGAATATAACTACTATAATACTGCTCCTATGTACAAGAATATAACTACTATAATACTGCTCCTATGTACAAGAATATAACTACTATAATACTGCTCCTATGTACAAGAATATAACTACTATAATACTGCTCCTATGTACAAGAATATAACTACTATAATACTGCTCCTATGTACAAGAATATAACTACTATAATACTGCTCCTATGTACAAGAATATAACTACTATAATACTGCCTCCTATGTACAAGAATATAACTACTATAATACTGCTCCTATGTACAAGAATATAACTACTATAATACTGCTCCTATGTACAAGAATATAACTACTATAATACTGCTCCTATGTACAAGAATATAACTACTATAATACTGCTCCTATGTACAAGAATATAACTACTATAATACTGCCTCCTATGTACAAGAATATAACTACTATAATACTCCTCCTATGTACAAGAATATAACTACTATAATACTGCTCCTATGTACAAGAATATAACTACTATAATACTGCCCCTATGTACAAGAATATAACTACTATAATACTGCTCCTATGTACAAGAATATAACTACTATAATACTGCTCCTATGTACAAGAATATAACTACTATAATACTGCTCCTATGTACAAGAATATAACTACTATAATACTGCTCCTATGTACAAGAATATAACTACTATAATACTGCTCCTATGTACAAGAATATAACTACTATAATACTGCTCCTATGTACAAGAATATAACTACTATAATACTACCTCCTATGTACAAGAATATAACTACTATAATACTGCTCCTATGTACAAGAATATAACTACTATAATACTGCTCCTATGTACAAGAATATAACTACTATAATACTGCTCCTATGTACAAGAATATAACTACTATAATACTGCTCCTATGTACAAGAATATAACTACTATAATACTGCTCCTATGTACAAGAATATAACTACTATAATACTGCCCCTATGTACAAGAATATAACTACTATAATACTGCTCCTATGTACAAGAATATAACTACTATAATACTGCTCCTATGTACAAGAATATAACTACTATAATACTGCTCCTATGTACAAGAATATAACTACTATAATACTGCTCCTATGTACAAGAATATAACTACTATAATACTGCTCCTATGTACAAGAATATAACTACTATAATACTGCTCCTATGTACAAGATATAACTCTATAATACTACTCCTATGTACAAGAATATAACTACTATAATACTGCTCCTATGTACAAGAATATAACTACTATAATACTGCTCCTATGTACAAGAATATAACTACTATAATACTGCCCCTATGTACAAGAATATAACTACTATAATACTGCTCCTATGTACAAGAATATAACTACTATAATACTGCTCCTATGTACAAGAATATAACTACTATAATACTGCTCCTATGTACAAGAATATAACTACTATAATACTGCCCCTATGTACAAGAATATAACTACTATAATACTGCTCCTATGTACAAGAATATAACTACTATAATACTGCTCCTATGTACAAGAATATAACTACTATAATACTGCTCCTATGTACAAGAATATAACTACTATAATACTGCTCCTATGTACAAGAATATAACTACTATAATACGCCCCCTATGTACAAGAATATAACTACTATAATACTGCTCCTATGTACAAGAATATAACTACTATAATACTGCTCCTATGTACAAGAATATAACTACTATAATACTGCCCATGACCCCCTATGTACAAGAATATAACTACTATAATACTGCTCCTATGTAACAAGAATATAACTACTATAATACTGCTCCTATGTACAAGAATATAACTACTATAATACTGCCTCCTATGTACAAGAATATAACTACTATAATACTGCTCCTATGTACAAGAATATAACTACTATAATACTCCTATGTACAAGAATATAACTACTACTCCTATGTACAAGAATATAACTACTATAATACTGCTCCTATGTACAAGAATATAACTACTATAATACTACTCCTATGTACAAGAATATAACTACTATAATACTGCCCCCTATGTACAAGAATATAACTACTATAATACTGCTCCTATGTACAAGAATATAACTACTATAATACTACTCCTATGTACAAGAATATAACTACTATAATACTGCTCCTATGTACAAGAATATAACTACTATAATACTGCTCCTATGTACAAGAATATAACTACTATAATACTGCTCCTATGTACAAGAATATAACTACTATAATACTGCCCCTATGTACAAGAATATAACTACTATAATACTGCTCCTATGTACAAGAATATAACTACTATAATACTGCCCCTATGTACAAGAATATAACTACTATAATACTGCCTCCTATGTACAAGAATATAACTACTATAATACTGCTCCTATGTACAAGAATATAACTACTATAATACTGCTCCTATGTACAAGAATATAACTACTATAATACTCCTCCTATGTACAAGAATATAACTACTATAATACTGCTCCTATGTACAAGAATATAACTACTATAATACTGCTCCTATGTACAAGAATATAACTACTATAATACTGCTCCTATGTACAAGAATATAACTACTATAATACTGCTCCTATGTACAAGAATATAACTACTATAATACTGCTCCTATGTACAAGAATATAACTACTATAATACTGCTCCTATGTACAAGAATATAACTACTATAATACTGCTCCTATGTACAAGAATATAACTACTATAATACTGCTCCTATGTACAAGAATATAACTACTATAATACGCTCCTATGTACAAGAATATAACTACTATAATACTGCTCCTATGTACAAGAATATAACTACTATAATACTGCTCCTATGTACAAGAATATAACTACTATAATACTGCTCCTATGTACAAGAATATAACTACTATAATACTGCTCCTATGTACAAGAATATAACTACTATAATACTGCTCCTATGTACAAGAATATAACTACTATAATACTGCTCCTATGTACAAGAATATAACTACTATAATACTGCTCCTATGTACAAGAATATAACTACTATAATACTGCTCCTATGTACAAGAATATAACTACTATAATACTGCTCCTATGTACAAGAATATAACTACTATAATACTGCTCCTATGTACAAGAATATAACTACTATAATACTGCTCCTATGTACAAGAATATAACTACTATAATACTGCTCCTATGTACAAGAATATAACTACTATAATACTGCTCCTATGTACAAGAATATAACTACTATAATACTGCTCCTATGTACAAGAATATAACTACTATAATACTGCTCCTATGTACAAGAATATAACTACTATAATACTGCTCCTATGTACAAGAATATAACTACTATAATACTGCTCCTATGTACAAGAATATAACTACTATAATACTGCTCCTATGTACAAGAATATAACTACTATAATACTGCCCCTATGTACAAGAATATAACTACTATAATACTGCCCCTATGTACAAGAATATAACTACTATAATACTGCTCCTATGTACAAGAATATAACTACTATAATACTGCTCCTATGTACAAGAATATAACTACTATAATACTGCTCCTATGTACAAGAATATAACTACTATAATACTGCTCCTATGTACAAGAATATAACTACTATAATACTGCTCCTATGTACAAGAATATAACTACTATAATACTGCTCCTATGTACAAGAATATAACTACTATAATACTAGCTCCTATGTACAAGAATATAACTACTATAATACTGCTCCTATGTACAAGAATATAACTACTATAATACCTCCTATGTACAAGAATATAACTACTATAATACTGCTCCTATGTACAAGAATATAACTACTATAATACTCCTCCTATGTACAAGAATATAACTACTATAATATTGCTCCTATGTACAAGAATATAACTACTATAATACTGCTCCTATGTACAAGAATATAACTACTATAATACCTCCTATGTACAAGAATATAACTACTATAATACTGCTCCTATGTACAAGAATATAACTACTATAATACTGCTCCTATGTACAAGAATATAACTACTATAATACTAGCTCCTATGTACAAGAATATAACTACTATAATACTGCTCCTATGTACAAGAATATAACTACTATAATACTGCTCCTATGTACAAGAATATAACTACTATAATACTGCTCCTATGTACAAGAATATAACTACTATAATACTGCTCCTATGTACAAGAATATAACTACTATAATACTGCTCCTATGTACAAGAATATAACTACTATAATCTACCCTCCTATGTACAAGAATATAACTACTATAATACTGCTCCTATGTACAAGAATATAACTACTATAATACTGCTCCTATGTACAAGAATATAACTACTATAATACTGCTCCTATGTACAAGAATATAACTACTATAATACTGCTCCTATGTACAAGAATATAACTACTATAATACTGCTCCTATGTACAAGAATATAACTACTATAATACTGCTCCTATGTACAAGAATATAACTACTATAATACTGCTCCTATGTACAAGAATATAACTACTATAATACTGCTCCTATGTACAAGAATATAACTACTATAATACTGCTCCTATGTACAAGAATATAACTACTATAATACTGCTCCTATGTACAAGAATATAACTACTATAATACTGCTCCTATGTACAAGAATATAACTACTATAATACTGCTCCTATGTACAAGAATATAACTACTATAATACTGCTCCTATGTACAAGAATATAACTACTATAATACTGCTCCTATGTACAAGAATATAACTACTATAATACTGCTCCTATGTACAAGAATATAACTACTATAATACTGCTCCTATGTACAAGAATATAACTACTATAATACTGCTCCTATGTACAAGAATATAACTACTATAATACTGCTCCTATGTACAAGAATATAACTACTATAATACTGCTCCTATGTACAAGAATATAACTACTATAATACTGCCCCTATGTACAAGAATATAACTACTATAATACTGCTCCTATGTACAAGAATATAAATACTATAATACTGCTCCTATGTACAAGAATATAACTACTATAATACTGTTCCTATGTACAAGAATATAACTACTATAATACTGCTCCTATGTACAAGAATATAACTACTATAATACTGCTCCTATGTACAAGAATATAACTACTATAATACTGCTCCTATGTACAAGAATATAACTACTATAATACTGCTCCTATGTACAAGAATATAACTACTATAATACTGCTCCTATGTACAAGAATATAACTACTATAATACTGCTCCTATGTACAAGAATATAACTACTATAATACTGCTCCTATGTACAAGAATATAACTACTATAATACTGCTCCTATGTACAAGAATATAACTACTATAATACTGCTCCTATGTACAAGAATATAACTACTATAATACTGCTCCTATGTACAAGAATATAACTACTATAATACTTCCTCCTATGTACAAGAATATAACTACTATAATACTGCTCCTATGTACAAGAATATAACTACTATAATACTGCTCCTATGTACAAGAATATAACTACTATAATACTGCCCCTATGTACAAGAATATAACTACTATAATACTGCTCCTATGTACAAGAATATAACTACTATAATACTGCTCCTATGTACAAGAATATAACTACTATAATACTGCTCCTATGTACAAGAATATAACTACTATAATACTGCTCCTATGTACAAGAATATAACTACTATAATACTGCCCCCTATGTACAAGAAT
This sequence comes from Leptodactylus fallax, assembly GCA_947044405.1. Lineage (NCBI taxonomy): Eukaryota > Metazoa > Chordata > Amphibia > Anura > Leptodactylidae > Leptodactylus > Leptodactylus fallax. The sequence goes on from CAMRHE010001269.1 coordinate 109,616, forward strand.
ATAACTACTATAATACTGCTCCTATGTACAAGAATATAACTACTATAATACTGCCTCCTATGTACAAGAATATAACTACTATAATACTGCTCCTATGTACAAGAATATAACTACTATAATACTCCTCCTATGTACAAGAATATAACTACTATAATACTGCTCCTATGTACAAGAATATAACTACTATAATACTGCTCCTATGTACAAGAATATAACTACTATAATACTGCTCCTATGTACAAGAATATAACTACTATAATACTACCTCCTATGTACAAGAATATAACTACTATAATACTGACTCCTATGTACAAGAATATAACTACTATAATACTGCTCCTATGTACAAGAATATAACTACTATAATACTGCTCCTATGTACAAGAATATAACTACTATAATACTGCTCCTATGTACAAGAATATAACTACTATAATACTGCCCCTATGTACAAGAATATAACTACTATAATACTCACTCCTATGTACAAGAATATAACTACTATAATACTGCCCCTATGTACAAGAATATAACTACTATAATACTGCTCCTATGTACAAGAATATAACTACTATAATACTGCTCCTATGTACAAGAATATAACTACTATAATACTACCTCCTATGTACAAGAATATAACTACTATAATACTGCTCCTATGTACAAGAATATAACTACTATAATACTACCTCCTATGTACAAGAATATAACTACTATAATACTGCCCCCTATGTACAAGAATATAACTACTATAATACTGCTCCCTATGTACAAGAATATAACTACTATAATACTGCCCCCTAGGTACAAGAATATAACTACTATAATACTGCTCCTATGTACAAGAATATAACTACTATAATACTGCTCCTATGTACAAGAATATAACTACTATAATACTGCCCCTATGTACAAGAATATAACTACTATAATACTGCCCCCTATGTACAAGAATATAACTACTATAATACTGCTCCTATGTACAAGAATATAACTACTATAATACTGCCCCTATGTACAAGAATATAACTACTATAATACTGCTCCTATGTACAAGAATATAACTACTATAATACTGCTCCTATGTACAAGAATATAACTACTATAATACTGCTCCTATGTACAAGAATATAACTACTATAATACTGCTCCTATGTACAAGAATATAACTACTATAATACTGCCCCCTATGTACAAGAATATAACTACTATAATACTGCACCTATGTACAAGAATATAACTACTATAATACTGCCCCCTATGTACAAGAATATAACTACTATAATACTGCACCTATGTACAAGAATATAACTACTATAATACTGCCCCCTATGTACAAGAATATAACTACTATAATACTACTCCTATGTACAAGAATATAACTACTATAATACTGCCCCAATGTACAAGAATATAACTACTATAATACTGCTCCTATGTACAAGAATATAACTACTATAATACTGCTCCTATGTACAAGAATATAACTACTATAATACTGCCTCCTATGTACAAGAATATAACTACTATAATACTACTCCTATGTACAAGAATATAACTACTATAATACTGCCCCCTATGTACAAGAATATAACTACTATAATACTACTCCTATGTACAAGAATATAACTACTATAATACTGCTCCTATGTACAAGAATATAACTACTATAATACTGCTCCTATGTACAAGAATATAACTACTATAATACTACCTCCTATGTACAAGAATATAACTACTATAATACTACTCCTATGTACAAGAATATAACTACTATAATACCGCTCCTATGTACAAGAATATAACTACTATAATACTGCTCCTATGTACAAGAATATAACTACTATAATACTGCTCCTATGTACAAGAATATAACTACTATAATACTACTCCTATGTACAAGAATATAACTACTATAATACTACTCCTATGTACAAGAATATAACTACTATAATACTGCCCCTATGTACAAGAATATAACTACTATAATACTGCCCCCTAAGTACAAGAATATAACTACTATAATACTGCCCCCTATGTACAAGAATATAACTACTATAATACTGCTCCTATGTACAAGAATATAACTACTATAATACTGCTCCTATGTACAAGAATATAACTACTATAATACTGCCCCTATGTACAAGAATATAACTACTATAATACTGCCCCCCTATGTACAAGAATATAACTACTATAATACTGCTCCTATGTACAAGAATATAACTACTATAAAACTGCCCCCTATGTACAAGAATATAACTACTATAATACTACCCCTATGTACAAGAATATAACTACTATAATACTCTCCTATGTACAAGAATATAACTACTATAATACTACACCTATGTACAAGAATATAACTACTATACATACCTCCTATGTACAAGAATATAACTACTATAATACTGCCCTATGTACAAGAATATAACTACTATAATACTACTCCTATGTACAAGAATATAACTACTATAATACTACCCCTATGTACAGAATATAACTACTATAATACTGCCCCCTAAGTACAAGAATATAACTACTATAATACTGCACCTATGTACAAGAATATAACTACTATAATACTGCCCCCTATGTACAAGAATATAACTACTATAATACTACCCCTATGTACAAGAATATAACTACTATAATACTCCCCTATGTACAAGAATATAACTACTATAATACTGCTCCTATGTACAAGAATATAACTACTATAATACTACCTCCTATGTACAAGAATATAACTACTATAATACTGCTCCTATGTACAAGAATATAACTACTATAATACTGCCCCTATGTAGAAGAATATAACTACTATAATACTGCTCCTATGTACAAGAATATAACTACTATAATACTGCCCCCTAAGTACAACAATATAACTACTATAATACTACTCCTATGTACAAGAATATAGCTACTATAATACTACCCCAATGTACAAGAATATAACTACTATAATACTGCTCCTATGTACAAGAATATAACTACTATAATACTGCTCCTATGTACAAGAATATAACTGCTCTAATACTACTCCTATGTACAAGAATATAAGTACTATAATACTGCTCCTATGTACAAGAATATAACTACTATAATACTGCTCCTATGTACAAGAATATAACTACTATAATACTGCTCCTATGTACAAGAATATAACTACTATAATACTGCTCCTATGTACAAGAATATAACTACTATAATACTGCTCCTATGTACAAGAATATAACTACTCTAATACTACTCCTATGTACAAGAATATAACTACTATAATACTACTCCTATGTACAAGAATATAACTACTATAATACTACTTCCTATGTACAAGAATATAACTACTCTAATACTGCTCCTATGTACAAGAATATAACTACTATAATACTACTCCTATGTACAAGAATATAACTACTATAATACTGCTCCTATGTACAAGAATATAACTACTATAATACTACTCCTATGTACAAGAATATAACTACTATAATACTGCTCCTATGTACAAGAATATAACTACTCTAATACTACTCCTATGTACAAGAATATAACTACTATAATACTGCTCCTATGTACAAGAATATAACTACTATAATACTGCCCTATGTACAAGAATATAACTACTATAATACTGCTCCTATGTAGAAGAATATAACTACTATAATACTGCCCCTATGTACAAGAATATAACTACTATAATACTACTCCTATGTACAAGAATATAACTACTATAATACTGCTCCTATGTAGAAGAATATAACTACTATAATACTGCCCCTATGTACAAGAATATAACTACTATAATACTCCTCCTATGTACAAGAATATAACTACTATAATACTACCTCCTATGTACAAGAATATAACTACTATAATACTGCTCCTATGTACAAGAATATAACTACTATAATACTGCTCCTATGTACAACAATATAACTACTATAATACTACTCCTATGTACAAGAATATAACTACTATAATACTGCCCCTATGTACAAGAATATAACTACTATAATACTGCTCCTATGTACAAGAATATAACTACTATAATACTGCCTCCTATGTACAAGAATATAACTACTATAATACTGCCCCTATGTACAAGAATATAACTACTATAATACTGCTCCTATGTACAAGAATATAACTACTATAATACTGCTCCTATGTACAAGAATATAACTGCTCTAATACTATTCCTATGTACAAGAATATAACTACTATAATACTGCCCCCAATGTACAAAAATATAACTACTATTATACTACTCCTACGTACAAGAATATAACTACTATAATACTCCTCCTATGTACAAGAATATAGCTACTATAATACTGCCCCCAATGTACAAGAATATAACTACTATAATACTACTCCTATGTACAAGAATATAACTACTATAATACTGCCCCCTAGGTACAAGAATATAACTACTATAATACTGCTCCTATGTACAAGAACATAACTACTATAATACTGCTCCTATGTACAAGAATATAACTGCTCTAATACTATTCCTATGTACAAGAATATAACTACTATAATACTTCCCCTATGTACAGAATATAACTACTATAATACTGCCCCCTAAGTACAAGAATATAACTATAATAATACTCCTATGTACAAGAATATAGGTAATCTAATACTACCCAAATGTACAAGAATATAACTACTATAATACTACCCAAATGTACAAGAATATAAACTACTATAATACTGCTCCTATGTACAAGAATATAACTACTATAATACTGCTCCTATGTACAAGAATATAACTACTATAATACTGCTCCTATGTACAAGAATATAACTACTATAATACTGCTCCTATGTACAAGAATATAACTACTATAATACTGCCCCGTATGTACAAGAATATAGCTACTATAATACTACACCTATGTAAAGAATATAACTACTATAATACTGCCCCCTAAGTACAAGAATATAACTACTATAATACTACTCCTTTGTAGAAGAATATAGGTAATCTAATACTACCCAAATGTACAAAAATATAACTACTATAATACTGCTCCTATGTACAAGAATATAACTACTATAATACTGCTCCTATGTACAAGATAATTACTATAATACTGCCCCCTATGTACAAGAATATAACTACTATAATACTACCTCCTATGTACAAGAATATAGCTACTATAATACTACTCCTATGTACAAGAATATAGCTACTATAATACCGCTCCTACGTACAAGAATATAACTACTATAATACCGCTCCTACGTACAAGAATATAACTACTATAATACTGCTCCTATGTACAAGAATATAACTACTATAATACTGCCCCCTATGTACAAGAATATAACTACTATAATACTACACCTATGTACGACTACTAGAATACCGCTCCTACGTACAAGAATATAACTACTATAATACTGCTCCTATGCACAAGAATATAACTACTATAATACTACCTCCTATGTACAAGAATATAGCTACTATAATACTACCCCTATGTACAATATAACTACTATAATACCCCTATGTACAAGAATATAACTACTATAATACTGCTCCTATGTACAAGAATATAGCTACTATAATACTACACCTATGTACAAAATATAACTACTATAATACCACTCCTACGTACAAGAATATAACTACTATAATACTGCCCCTTTGTACAAGAATATAACTACTATAATACTGCTCCCTATGTACAAGAATATAACTACTATAATACTGCCCCCTAAGTACAAGAATATAACTACATAATACTGCTCCTATGTACAAGAATATAATTACTATAATACTGCTCCTATGTACAAGAATATAGCTACTATAATACTACACCTATGTACAAGAATATAACTACTTAATACTGCTCCTATGTACAAGAATATAATTACTATAATACTACTCCTATGTACAAGAATATAACTACTATAATACTGCTCCTATGTACAAGAATATAACTACTATAATACTATACTATGTACAAGAATATAACTACTATAATACTACTCCTATGTACAAGAATATAACTACTATAATACTACTCCTATGTACAAGAATATAACTACTATAATACTACCTCCTATGTACAAGAATATAACTACTATAATACTGCTCCTATGTACAAGAATATAACTACTATAATACTACCTCCTATGTACAAGAATATAACTACTATAATACTGCCCCCTATGTACAAGAATATAACTACTATAATACTGCTCCTATGTACAAGAATATAACTACTATAATACTACCTATGTACAAGAATATAACTACTATAATACTACCTCCTATGTACAAGAATATAAGTACTATAATACTGCTCCTATGTACAAGAATATAACTACTATAATACTGCTCCTATGTACAAGAATATAACTACTATAATACTGCTCCTATGTACAAGAATATAACTACTATAATACTGCTCCTATGTAAAAGAATATAACTACTATAATACTGCTCCTATGTACAAGAATATAACTACTATAATACTGCTCCTATGTAAAAGAATATAACTACTATAATACTGCTCCTATGTACAAGAATATAACTACTATAATACTACTCCTATGTACAAGAATATAACTACTATAATACTACCTCCTATGTACAAGAATATAACTACTATAATACTACCTCCTATGTATAAGAATATAACTACTATAATACTGCTCCTATGTACAAGAATATAACTACTATAATACTACTCCTATGTACAAGAATATAACTACTATAATACTACCTCCTATGTACAAGAATATAACTACTATAATACTACCTCCTATGACAGAATATAACTACTATAATACTGCTCCGACGTGGATACAACTAGAGACCCTATAATTTCACAGTGACCCATTATATCTACATTAATCAGTGCCAGACACAATATATACACAGCGGGCAGTGTCTCAGTATTTGTACCTCTCGCTGCCAAGAAACACTGTGCCCTTAATGGAATGTGAGTGTACAATCAGCGTTACAATGTGTCGGTGCCAGGATATTGGGAGCAGATGGAGTGTGATCTCCATGAGTATAGTGCATGGACAGAGAGGAATGTGGCTTGCTGGCCAACCTGCCTGGCATTCGTATGACATGTGCCCAGATCATGGGCAAATAGTGAAGTGAAATTAGTGCACCGCTCCGCTCCTCCCCCAAATTATATGCACAATTGTATCTCAGCTTAATTAAAAATTCCAAAATGACTCATTCATTAATTACGTAAAAGGGCAAGGCAGAATATGTATGAAATATAGATCATCTATGTATCCTAATATAAACAGACAACTCAGCGGACGGTGTATTTATTCCACATAGAAAAACCCACTTTCCTGGATAAAAGCCCCCTGTCTGCTTAGTGTGGGGGGAGAAGCCCAGCTAACAGAAGAGAGCAAGGACTGCAGGAGAAAGGAGAGGAGCTGGATAATGGGGTCAGCTGACGTGGAGACCCTAAAGCAGCAGTACTAAGAGCTAACTATGTGCTGCAGAAAGGAGAACACCTTCTCTGGCTAGGGTCATATGGGAAAGAGATGACAGATTAACTAATAAGATAGTGTATGGGAGGAGAGGGAGGCTCCCCTCCCCGCACGGGAAACAATCAAACCCAAGCAGTCTAGTGTGGATGGCTGTTTTGTAGGCGAGAATGTTGCTCGCTGTAGTGAGATGTAGTCTGCAGCCTAAGGCCTGTTGCACATGACTGTGCGCTCATCGACGGCTATGCGTCTGCGGCCCCTTTAAATGAATAGGAGCCATGAAAGCAGGGCCGCAAAATCAGACAGGAATAGGATTTAAGTAGAACAGTTCACATTTACTGACAGCAAGCAAAGGTCTTGAAAAAAATTTGCCGAATTGAACCACAAAGTTTGTTACAAAGTTGCAGAGCTTTGCGATACACAATGACTGAGCTTTCTTTCGCCTTAACATGGCAACGTCACCTACATGTCTGCACTGGTATGCTATATGAACAGGATTTCTGGCTCCTTTAAACATATCATACGATAAGCAGATCTTGGCACAGGTCTTGGTACCTGCAGAGCCTGTTCTGAACGATTCCTTCTCCCAGTGTGTATTTGCTCCATATGCCAGCACACACCTCTGGGTCATATGCAGATAACCTCATGTACTCCTGTGTCTGCTGACAGCTTATACCAGCCCACAGGAGAAGAGATATTCTACACTAATCCCGGGCTGGCATGGAGCAAAGGAGGGGTGATAATACCGAAGATAAAGGAGCTCTCCAACAACATGGAATACAAGGCGTAACATGGAGAAATGGACACTGCGTGCCGCTATATAGTGTCATATATTGGGGAAGGGATACTGAGAACATATCATCATTACAATGTCTGATGTAACAAGGCACTATTTCCTTTGTAGGGCTCTGTATGGTTCAGCCGGGGCCCTATAAATGTGTATGGGTGCCCAAATAGAGCTCTGTACAACTGTGTGCATGATCATTGCGACGAATCAGAATAAAATAAGATAGTTTCATACTTTTTACTCCAGGTAGACACAAAATCATTGAGGAAAAATAATTGTTCTGCACAAGAGGTAAAAAGCAATCCAAACTCTATACAAATCCAAATTTTTAATAACATTGTTGTCCATGGTTAAAAAGGACCTTTACCAGCTGCACCTACTCAACGTCTTTTCATCCTTCAATTTTTGCTGCTCTACAAATTCTGGCACAGTTGGAATTCTCTCTCTAGCTTTCACCATTCCCAAGCAGTCAGTTCTGTTAGTTTCAGTGCCTGATATGTTAACTAAACTCCCTAATCTCAAGTGGGTGGCGTCAGCAGGAGCAGGCAGGAGGCTTGACTCAGAGCTCTTACACCGTCTGCATCTGATTGGAGCTCTAAGACACATCCCCTTTCCTGCTCCTGCCTGATACCACCCACTTGATGTTAGGGAGTTTAGTTAACATATGACGCACCAAAACAAGCTGTACTGACTGCTCAGGAATGGTGGGGGTAGAGAAAAATTCCAAATGTGCCAGGATCAATAGCACAGCACCTGTTATAGGATTTAGAGAGCTCAAGGTCGTGAAAGGTCCTCTTTAAGTTATGAAAAGTGTAACAGTAGCGCCTATGTTTTTTGTGCTATACACGCTTAGTCATAGCATGAATGTGGGAAGCAACATTACAAAATCAAGTATACAATAACCAATTAAAAACAATTGTGTGACCCAGGTCATAGATAAGTCACCAAAACAAGAATATGTCTTTAGTATTACGCCCTGAATTAGATGATACCAAATGAAATGATACGATACAGTGTCCAGACTTCAGGGGATTCACACAAGCAGTGACCACATGAACACACAAAGGTTCTGTATAATGTATCAGTGCAAGTGTAATCTGACAATCTGACAAACAGCAGGTAGATACAGAGGGTGTGAGAGTTGCTCCTAGGTAGGGATTGTTACAGATCTTATGTTAGCTTGAATTTGCTTAAAGGGACAGTCTCATGAACACAACCAGATTTACATTTGTAAACAATTAGGAGTTAAAGATTTTTGTAAATAGAATTAAAGACTTTCCAGAGTTTTATAGACTTCACTAAAAATCTTAGAGGTGAAACCCAGCCATGATGTCCTTATTGTGGTCGGGTTATCTTCTCATACATGTAGTGTCCTCCAGATAACCTGACCACAATAAGGAAATCATGGCTGGTTATCAGGAGGACACTACATGTATGAGAAGATAACCCGACCACAATAAGGACATCATGGCTGGTTATCAGGAGGACAGTACATGTATGAGAAGATAACCTGACCACAATAAGGACATCATGGCTGGTTATCAGGAGGACACTACATGTATGAGAAGATAACCTGACCACAATAAGGACATCATGGCTGGTTATCAGGAGGGACACTACATGTATGAGAAGATAACCCGACCACAATAAGGACATCATGGCTGGTTATCAGGAGGACACTACATGTACGAGAAGATAACCCCCACCACAATAAGGACATCATGGCTGGTTATCAGGAGGACACTACATGTATGAGAAGATAACCTGACCACAATAAGGACATCATGGCTGGTTATCAGGAGGGGACACTACATGTATGAGAAGATAACCCGACCACAATAAGGACATCATGGCTGGTTATCAGGAGGACACTACATGTATGAGAAGATAACCCGACCACAATAAGGTCATCATGGCTGGTTATCAGGAGGGGACACTACATGTATGAGAAGATAACCTGACCACAATAAGGACATCATGGCTGGTTATCAGGAGGACACTACATGTATGAGAAGATAACCCGACCACAATAAGGACATCATGGCTGGTTATCAGGAGGACACTACATGTATGAGAAGATAACCTGACCACAATAAGGACATCATGGCTGGTTATCAGGAGGGGACACTACATGTATGAGAAGATAACCTGACCACAATAAGGACATCATGGCTGGTTATCAGGAGGACACTACATGTATGAGACGATAACCCGACCACAATAAGGACATCATGGCTGGTTATCAGGAGGACACTACATGTATGAGACGATAACCTGACCACAATAAGGACATCATGGCTGGTTATCTTCTCATACATGTAGTGTCCCTGCCTGGAAACTTGTCCACAATAAGGACATCATGGTTGGGTTTCTGACACATCCCAGACCATAGAAATGGTTTTTCAATCATAGTCATGTCCATTTGCAACTGATCAAGACAAGATATGTCACCACTAGGATGGTTAGAGAAAATCTATAAAATTCTGCAAAATTTTAAAATTATTTATATTTGCAAAGATGTTAACTTTTAATTGTATACAAATGTAAATATGGTTATGTTCATGGTAAAATCACTTTAAAGACTCCAATTTCTTAAGAAACCAGTTCAATGCATGCATGCAAACACAACCCTTGACAGGCTGCACTTCATAACCCAACCAGTAGGTGGCCACATATGGACAGAATATCACAAAATCATGCAGTTTTGAAAAGTTGATCATTTCAACATACCTTTTTGAAGCATTCCTGCATTTCAATACACGTTTGTGTGTAAACACACCTAAAAAAAAATAAAAATAAATAAATTAAGTATATCTGATAAAGGATACCACCCCCAGTCTTAAAAAAGTACAGGCAGGGATGCTGATAAGTTTTTTGCTTTTTCTGTTTCACCTACTTAATTACATCAAGGTTTATTGTCTTTGTATGTGTGTCTCCTAAATTTTATTATTGCGTCATTTTTTTTTTTTTTTTTTTTTTAAAGGGAATATAGCAAAAAAATTTCTAAAGATTTGCCAATTACATTCGGTGATCAGTGCCCTCCCTACTTCACAGTTAAGTTTAGAATGTAAAGCACTGTAGATGAATGTTTAGGGAATCCAGCTAGATTGAGTTGCCAATGTGATCTGCCTATGATGCTAAATCTTGCTACCAGCTATTCATTTGAATTGCTGGCAGTCATTGTGTTTCATTTGCATGTCAGTAGCCACCTGGCAATTGATATGAATAACTAGTAGCTCATCTCCCCTGCCCCTTACCCCCACCTAACACTTCAATCTGATTGGGTTGCTCCTGGTCACAATGACATTGAGTAGCTTACTTTCAGTCTGACTAGGAGTAACCCTGGTCACATAGTAAGTGCAGGGACTCATGTAGTTTTAGGAGTCCCTGCAATAGCTCATACTGGTTTACAGGACCTTTAAGAGGAGAGAGAATTTTCTATCACCAGCACCAGAATAGAAACCAAATCAGTGAACTCTAGATTCTATTCATTTACCACAGAAGAAAGAAGTAGACAAGCTGTGGAAGAGTATATCATTTTTTACACAGGATCGCTTGGATTATGTTGTATTTACAGGATTCATTTGATTTTTTTTTTTTTCCAAAGGTTTTTTTTTTTTTTATAAATAAAATGTTCCAAGAGGGTTGTCTGAGGGCGTTTATATTTCAATATATTTTTAAAAAATATTTTTTTACCGCCTTAGTAGAGGCTGCTGTCATGAGCTTAATGTTAGCTGGTAAAAAGGCCAACATTAATCCCCCCTCAATTATTACCCAAATACCCACCATCAGGAGTGCTGGGAAGAGCCGGATATCATCCAATGCCTAGCCGTCTAAAAAGAGTCGGGCATTGGTGTGGCCACAGGCTGGTATTAGGCTCAGAAGGGCCAAAAGTATAGCCTTCCCCAGCTTGGTAATGCTAGCTGCTGCTTATTGGAGCTGTCTGGCTTGGATAGCTGGGGGTGACCTTGTGTCATTTCTTTTAAAAATTATTGACATGGGGTCCCAAGTGTCGCAAAACTGACCAGAATCATGGTCAATTATTTGCTTCAAATGCCATTTTTTCACAATTTTTAACCCCTTTAAATATTATTTGATAGAGGGAGGGGGCTTGAGTAAAACTGGGGTTTAGAGATTTGACTGGAGGTGCTTGACCTCTACGGTACCTTTTATCGTTATTTTAGGAAATGGACGCAAGCTTCCTGTGTATTACAGTAAATGCGGTTGAGGCTTCAGCAGAAAAAAAAGAAATTAAGAAATTTTGTCTCTATCTTGTTCGATCATGCAGGATGTAGATGCAAATACTTAAAGAAGATCATCAAATTATTGTTAAATTGGTGGAAAAGCCCCATAAAATGTACAATGAACTCAATGTGAAGCAGGTTATTAAAATTTTGCGGTTTCTGGTAGATTTCCCATGAGAAAATAAAATAAAATAAATAAATCTTCACACAAAAGTTTCACTGGTTATTTGCAAAATACAAAAATGGCAGAAAAACAGTAGCCAATGTATAGGAGTGGATTCAAAAACACCATATTACTAGTGACAGAATATCTAGTGATCGGAGGAAAACCTGACAAACCAGTATGGATACAATGTATTTTTGTCTGTGGAGTTACCCTTAAAGGGGCTGGCCTCTTTTAGGCCAACACACTTTGTTATAAGGGAACTCTTGACTGTAAACTGATCACAGCATATCACCGCTGTAGAAAGAATCCGTGCAACGCCCGTACTGGGTCACTACAGAGAGTTTTCAAAAATCAGCCACCCCTTTAAAAGTGGTTATCCTGGGATTTAGATAGTGATGACCTATCCTTAAAAAGAGACACCCCATTAGAATGTCTGAAAGACCATCCCATGAACATTAATAGTTACCTAGGTACAGATTTGAGACATGGGTACAGGTACGAGACATGGGTGACAAGATCACAAAAAGCAGATTTTGACCCTAAAAAAAAAAAAATCCAAACACACTCTGTAATGTTGCTTTACATGGGATCTGAGCTGCAGTGGATAGGATCAACCACTACACAGTGTATGGAGCTGTCTGGTAATGAGTTGCGTGGCTCTTGCCAGGTATTGTGCCCCTACTAATAGGATAGGTCATCAAAATCTAAATCCTGAAAACCCCTTTAAATGCCATGTTTTACTACAATTACCGTAAGTCCCCTACTACATACTCAAGGACATAAATCAGTTCATAGCTGGAGGCTTTGACAGGTCACGTAGGCCACGCTGGATGACTTCTTCTAAATCTGTAGCCCTTGCACGGATGCGGCATACATCAGCTGAAACCCCACAACAGACGCTTCCCTATTCATCATATTTCAGATACAATGACGACAATTGCACAAAAAGAAGAAGGGAGGAAGCAGATGGAAAAGCAAATATTTGTATAGCACTTTTGCAACCAACTTTTTACTGCTCCGGTGCATCTAATAGGATTCACGTACAGTCTTAGCTAAAAATCTCCTATAGAGTCCACAAGGTCAGCGCAGACCTATGGGCCTCCATGATAAACTATAAAAAAGTCCCTGTGCAGCCCGATTGTCACTGTCTCTTTTCTTACTAACCTACTGAGAATGAGGGTTTGGTTGTAGGATTTATCCTTTGACATATAGGGAAGCATAGGAGCGGTATACCTAATATAGTAACACATTTTTCTTTGAGAGTTTTTTTCCATTGGGGCAATAAAAACTTTAGTTGCCTAAGATACAGATGTAGCAATGAATACAGAGACAGATCAGAGCAACGTAACACCTGACTGCAGATCAGACTACACAAGGTTCATTTGTAGTCTGTTACCATGGAGACAAGTCTGCTTAAAAGATGTTAAAACTCAAAACTGTAACGGAGTTTAGGATTATATTACACACAGGGTTACCACAGGGGCTCACGGGTCTGCATAGGTGCTGTATACAACAATAAGAGAATTTTAGTCAAGGCTGTAAAGATTCTTTAGATGCTTAGAAGTAATACAATGAAGGATTGTAGAAGTATACACACCCTAAAAAAAAGTGACCCCTCCCCCCAAAGAACTGGTGCGAAGGTCTATCTATGACCTAAAAAACAATACCCAAAATTATTTATTAGGGTAATGCAGTTTTGCCCTCAGATTTGCGCTCTCTGTTCCATAGGTCAACTCTCAAACCCCCCTCCCAAAAAAACAAACAAAGAAAAAGGAAAAAGAAAAAGAAAAAGAAAAAACATCATCATCTTGGTTTCTAGTTGTTATTGTTCATCATATTAAATTGGGCAAATATGTCTAATATTCTGTGAGCCAAAGGAACAGAACTGGATTCACCTTCCATAGGAGAGCTGCTCAGGTTGTAACTATATACTTATGTACAATATGGAAAATGGACACTGCAAAATGCAATCAAAGTAGAAAGTACTTACCCTCCACCCTAGGCAGATATAATATTAAAAAATACTTTATTCAGCTGATAAAATGAGTAGGTTTTTTTGTATTTGACCATCCATTTCTCTTAGGACTGCCCCAGTGCCCCCAACATGATGCAGTGGGACTTTCCTTTCTGACTCAAAGGGTCAGAGGCGGAGAACCCCCCTTTCTAATCTTTACATGTTCACTCCCTTGTAATAAAAATTACAACAGTAACAATGCAGTGACATGACAAGAATCTGCATTAGTAACAAAAAGCTAAATGGTTACAAGCCATATTTATGTATAAGATAGCCAAGAGGATTGTCTATAACATGATGGGAATCTCACGTTCCAAGCTGTAGTGGATGGTGAGATCTAGAGCCTGAAAGTCACAAGGTCAGAACATTGTTACCCTTTTGCTCCTCGGTGTATATTTGCTGCGTACACTAAAGCCCTGCCCTATTACATTATGCAAGGACACGACTACCCTGCTAGTAAGAGACACAAAATTTATCACAATTCCCATCACAAGAACCTCTTGTCAGCATAAAATTAAGCAAACGGTCCAATAACACGGCACAGAGAGCTGACCAAGGGAGTGAACATGTAAAAGCTGGGAACGGATAAGGAGCGACTGCTGGTAAAAGGCTGGGGTTAAAGATTAGAAAGGGGGTTCTCCGCCTCTGACCCTTTCATTCAGAAAGGAAAGTCCCACTGTGTCATGTTGGGGCCACTTGGGCAGTCCTAACAAAAAGGGATGGTCAAATAAAAATAAATGTTGGTGTTTTTTGTATCAGCTGTATAAAATATTTTTTTTTTTATGTATTATATTTGCTTAGGGTGGAGAACAAACTACTTAGACTACTTTCATCGCATTTGGCAGCATCCATTTGCCATATGTGAAATGCTCTTGGCACAGATTTCAATCATATCCATAATCCGCCATTTATATGATAAGACCACAAGATCTCCGTGATCCATCAGGCTGGTATAGATCAGCAAAGCTTTATATCTGCTGTACAATCCATGCAGAGGCAAACATGTAATAATGTGCCTATAGTCTGAGTGATGGACGCCGCCATATGTCTATGAAGTTAGAAGTCTCTGTACATAAATGTCTGATGGACACGTCAAAGCAGAATGTGAAAGCAGCCATAGGCGGTATTCTTTTTGACATGCACTTCCTCCAATAGTATAGCTGTGAAGCATATGACACATGGGGTATCACAAGAAAAACCATTTACTGTGTCTGCTAATCATTTTCTATCATCAACCACAAGAGGAAACGTGTGACACACGCCAAGATAGTAGTAGTCTTAGTTGTGGTTGTACGTGACCATACAATAAGACATAGGACTAGGAGTAGTATGAAATATATCACCATAACAATACCACGCCTCAGAATATAAATAATATACACTTCTATAACCAGTATATAACTACTATAATACTGCTCCTATGTACAAGAATATAACTACTATAATACTGCTCCTATGTACAAGAATATAACTACTATAATACTGCTCCTATGTACAAGAATATAACTACTATAATACTGCTCCTATGTACAAGAATATAACTACTATAATACTACTCCTATGTACAAGAATATAACTGCTATAATACTGCTCCTATGTACAAGCATATAACTACTATAATACTGCTCCTATGTACAAGAATATAACTACTATAATACTGCTCCTATGTACAATATAACTACTATAATACTGCTCCTATGTACAAGAATATAACTACTATAATACTACCTCCTATGTACAAGAATATAACTACTATAATACTGCCCCCTATGTACAAGAATATAACTACTATAATACTGCTCCTATGTACAAGAATATAACTACTATAATACTGCTCCTATGTACAATATAACTACTATAATACTGCTCCTATGTACAAGAATATAACTACTATAATACTGCTCCTATGTACAAGAATATAACTACTATAATACTGCTCCTACAGTATGTACAAGAATATAACTACTATAATACTACCTCCTATGTAGAAGAATATAACTACTATAATACTGCTCCTATGTACAAGACTATACTATAATACTGCCCCTATGTACAAGAATATAACTACTATAATACTACCTCCTATGTACAAGAATATAACTACTATAATACTACTCCTATGTACAAGAATATAACTACTATAATACTACCTCCTATGTACAAGAATATAACTACTATAATACTACCTCCTATGTACAAGAATATATCTACTATAATACTGCCCCTATATACAAGAATATAACTACTATAATACTGCCCCTATGTACAAGAATATAACTACTATAATACTGCCCCTATGTACAAGAATATAACTACTATAATACTGCTCCTATGTACAAGAATATAACTACTATAATACTGCCCCTATGTACAAGAATATAACTACTATAATACTACCTCCTATGTACAAGAATATAACTACTATAATACTGCTCCTATGTACAAGACTATACTATAATACTGCCCCTATGTACAAGAATATAACTACTATAATACTACCTCCTATGTACAAGAATATATCTACTATAATACTGCCCCTATGTATAAGAATATAACTACTATAATACTGCCCCTACGTACAAGAATATAACTACTATAATACTGCCCCTATGTACAAGAATATAACTACTATAATACTGCCCCTATGTACAAGAATATAACTACTATAATACTACTGCTATGTACAAGAATATAACTACTATAATACTGCCCCTATGTACAAGAATATAACTACTATAATACTGCCCCTATGTACAAGAATATAACTACTATAATACTACTGCTATGTACAAGAATATAACTACTATAATACTGCCCCTATGTACAAGAATATAACTACTATAATACTACTGCTATGTACAAGAATATAACTACTATAATACTGCCCCTATGTACAAGAATATAACTACTATAATACTGCCCCTATGTACAAGAATATAACTACTATAATACTGCCCCTATGTACAAGAATATAACTACTATAATACTACTGCTATGTACAAGAATATAACTACTATAATACTGCCCCTATGTACAAGAATATAACTACTATAATACTGCCCCTATGTACAAGAATATAATTACTATAATACTACTGCTATGTACAAGAATATAACTACTATAATACTGCCCCTATGTACAAGAATATAACTACTATAATACTGCCCCTATGTACAAGAATATAACTACTATAATACTACTGCTATGTACAAGAATATAACTACTATAATACTGCCCCTATGTACAAGAATATAACTACTATAATACTGCCCCTATGTACAAGAATATAACTACTATAATACTACTGCTATGTACAAGAATATAACTACTATAATACTGCCCCTATGTACAAGAATATAACTACTATAATACTGCCCCTTTGTACAAGAATATAACTACTATAATACTGCCCCTATGTACAAGAATAACTACTATAATACTGCCCCCTATGTATAGGAATATAACTACTATAATACTGCCCCCTATGTATAAGATTACTATATAACCGCCTCTGTTGTACACTAGTGCTCTCTCCAATGGAATCTCTTGTATATTATATTATGTACATACAGTATATTCTGTATGTTGTATCTCTATTAGTTCGTTGTTCTCTTTGGATTAGTGAGGATCATGGATCCGCCTCCTCAGGTCTTTATCTGTGTTACTTACAACATCTCTATTGGTCGGATGTTTGGGACTTTTGGGTCTTATTTCTTCTACCTTTCTTCTCTCTTTCTCTGTTATTTTCACTACATTGTTTGCTTCATTTTTGGCACGGTCGATTGGTTGCTGATTAGAAATGTTGGCAAGAAATGAAATGTGAATCAGGTCATCGCAGGAGTATTATAAGGATCGTGTGGTGGGGATTTCATTTTGTTCTTACTGATAAGAAAAAGGGTTTGCCGCCTTCCCTGGTCTATACATGGGTAGGGCAAAATCAAAAAGAGCCAGGTTTATGATGGTCACTTCTTGAACTTCTCTTTATGGCCAGTACAGGAAGAGGAATCTTGTAAGGATTAGTCAGTATGGCCACCATACTCTTGAGAGGACCTTCAGAATTCAACAGGTTTAGTTGACTTTTAGCTCAACTGTTCCCAGACCAACATGTCCACGAAATAGCAGTGAAGCACTAGACCACTAGGGATATTATTTATAACTTTTTAGATAACTACATATTTTAATATATAAAAACCATAAACTGTCAAAAATTAAATAGTTCTCCAAGGTCTGTAAATACTTAAGCAACTGTAAAACAGATGTACGACAGTTGAATGTGCCAATTTTGGTGGATCTGGCTGACCATGAGTATGAGGCCCTCCCAATCTTCCCCAATGATAGATATCATGGGAGATGAGGATTGGACTATTGGATTGTAACTGTCCGATCCTGTTCTCGAGGAAATAATAGACCACCAGAAGCGTCTGGCAGTGGCTTTTCCATTCATCACACATACAAGACTTGACCAACCCAAAGCATGCATGTGTGTAAGAGAATTGGGCGAGTTAGTCATTGGCTGAATTAGTGTTTGACCAACAGCTTTCTCATGCGTATGGCCAGATTTAGGGTACCTTTTCTAAATAAACCATTGCAGATTTATTAAGCCACTTGACCATGGATTGGATTGCGGCCAAACCACTAGATTTCCAGAGGTAGAACTAAAACAACTGGATCTTTGAGGCAGGTCATTGTTATGAACACTGGATAGGTAGGTCACAATGAAGAGTGTGTACGATATAGTCGTGTGACTGAAGACTTGTGGCAGGAGGAATTAGCTGGTAGAGACTTGGACAAGCTACACGTGCAATACCCACAATCCATTTCTCACTCAGACGCAACCATCAATCCATATTCATCAATGTCCACCATCTCCCAACTATCTCCACCCATTTTGACTCTATACCATATAGGTCTCCCCAGCAAACACCTCCTTTACCTCTGGTCTGTTCTAAGTCACATTTGTAACAGTGGTCCAGACATTAAGTTTGCAAGTTTCTGGTTCAAAAGGAGCATTGCTAATCCTTGTCCAGTTGACTGGGACATCTGCATTGGGTGACATCGAGAAGAAGGCAGAGCTGTCATTAGGTTGAGCTGGTAGCTCTGTCCTCTGGCTACATATTACACAGTGTGACTAACTCCTCTTCTGAGAAATGGTAGGTAACGTATTCAATGACTTAAGTTTATTTGCCCTAGATACTTAGTAAACAAGTTCACTGCAAGGTCTTCTACATGTTCAAAAAACTAGTAGAAAACATTGAGGAAAAAAAAATAAAAACTACCGCAAGTATTGTAGAAAAAAAGAAAAAGTGGATTGACCGGTTTCCTACTCCTACATTTTTTTTTTTTTTTTTTTAAATTTAAGACTACTTGTGAATTCTTATGTTCATTGGTGGTCCACGTCATTGGTGGATTGAGCATTTGACCAACACTTCTTTCGTGGTCCTCTTCTCTTTGGTTGTTCACATCTTTCGTACGTCCTCGATGGTGGCCTGATCCTACCTTTGAAGAATCTCCATTTTCATTATTGAACATCGTCCTAATACTTGATAATATCTCTACCTGCATGGTCTTTATCAGATCATGAATGGTCAGCTTGATTGTTTGGTGCAAAGTGCCCTGTTAAAGATGATATTAACAATTGCTATTTCCTCCCTTTTGACTTGTTTCACCATTAGGTATGAGAGATCTGGGTGTTACTACTAATTAATATTCACCGATTTCCCTCCTTTCTCCTTAGGTATATCTACTTATCTGTTTCCTTGACTGGTTTGCATGTACGATAATTTACCCCACAATATTAATCATAAAATACGTTTATTATTAATATGATGGAACTAGGTTATAGAATAATACAAAACAGTATTAACACAGTGCAATACAATAAGTACAGAACCCAATTAAAAACCTACAGATATCGCTACATACACACACACACATACAACCACACACATACAACCCCTGGACAATTTACTAACTGACCCTTTCTGTAAGGATTAATAAAGGGTGACTGATAGATAGATGGATGGATAGAATGGGTGGATAGATGGATACTTAAGCATGCTCTGGTGGTATATGGAGCTTGTCTAGGTGAAGCTGGTCAATCCATGGGGTCTGGTGAAGAGAGAAGATCAAGAGAGCTGGTGAAGAGAGAAGATCAAGAGAGCTGGTGAAGAGAGAAGATCAAGAGAGCTGGTGAAGAGAGAAGATCAAGAGAGCTGGTGAAGAGAGAAGATCAAGAGAGCGAGAAAGGGCTTTTGGCCCATTATACTGTATATATGGCCCACAACTCCGCCCACCTAGATGTTGTCACTCGAATCAGGCTCTTGGTATTGTAATATAAGTTTAGATGCAATACTTCTTATGAGTCTTGGGATGGCGCTCTAACACTTAAAATTGATCCGTGGCCTAGGGCTAATGACCTACCTCCCCCATCTGATCTCTGGGTCTGATTTAACATCACTATGGTGGTCTCATTAGCATATTCCATCTCATTATGTTAAACAAAAGACTTCCTGGCCCATGGGGGATGTCTGCTACAAAACCGGTTCTGCCTGCAGACAATAGCTCTCTCTCAGGAGTAATGAATGGAATATATATATATATATATATATATATATAAATATTAATATATATATATATATATTAATGTTTGTGGTAAGCACTTCCCTTTACATGCCCAAACGGAGGCACAAGAAGTTCACGTATCTTCTGACAAGCACAAAAAAAAGAGCACGACATGGAGCGTCCAATTGTAATTACCAGTAGGGTTCACTTCAGGTGAAAGTAGGTAGGCCTTGGGGCAACATAGTCTCAGTGTGGACCCCATGGACCCCACCATTGGCCTGACAAGTGTAGGGCATTCATATCTAGATATCTATGGATACACAACAGTGGTAAATAGACGTCAATATGGGCCCTCAAAGAAACTTTTAATATGAAGGGTGTTGAAAGTTGTGTTATGAACACCACTTCATTCTCCTTGTCCTCACGTATTCCTAAGAATATTTGCCATCTGAACGTGTTCCCAGTTCAGGAAACAATCTTATCTTCTGCTCCTACATACAAATGACGCCCTGTGTACAGTACCACAATCCATCAAGCAAATCAAAATATCCTGCACGGTAACTTGAAACTATCCCGGAATCAGCAGGACATCACCACTAAATACTCTTACACACTGTAAGGATATCACATACTGCCCTTGCTGCAGGCGCCGTGTTATAGTAGAAGCCGAGCAGACTGACATATAGTTCTATGGGAAAAGATTCAGTGTAATTGGTGTGTTCTTTGACTTTTCTGCTCCCTTAGGTTTAGGAGTCCAGTGGGCGGTCTTAAGCAGTGATGGACAGTTATCGTGTAAGCCGAAATGGAACCTGCACTGCACATTTGCCAATGCTGAGCGTTTTCTCAAAAAGTTAGAGAGGTAGAGGAAACTTCTTGATATGTAACATTTATAGCTAATGCATTTCCTTTGCATAACCAATAATATTGGCAAATTTATATATTTAGATTACATATACACACACACACACACACACGTGACAGGGAGTGCACCCCTGATAGGAAGCAGTTCTACCCTTGGCTGCCTGTAAAAATTAAAATTTCCCTTTACTTGTTAACTTGGAATGGTCTTTGGAATTTACGGATGAATTAAAGGGGTCTTCTGAAAATTAAAAAAAAAAAAAAAATCATGGCTGCTCTCTTCCACAAAGAGAAGCTCACCTATTAATGAGTTGCAGACATGGAAGCCACCATATTTGCCCTGGAAAGCATCTGGTTTTCAGGCCCCTTCAACCCAGTCATTATTCACTTTCCCTGGCCAGCCACTTCAGTAGTATTCTCTGTACTGTGACATCATATATTTAAAAGGTCACCAAGTTTTCAGACAACTTAGTCTCATTTCATAGAGCTTGTGATTCTGGACCTTTACTTAAAAATGTTGCTGCCTGAAAAAAAATCTCTAAAAGTCCCTTCTACTAGGTGTCTCCATTGTAGCTAATTTGCAGTTCACTCCTTGTTACTAGGAAAATCTAATCTATAGATGCAAGTTGGCTTCACAGTGAGTGCAAGGAGGAGCAACTTTTCTCTCTTCACACAGTGAATGGAGAGGGGATGGGATGATTCTCTTCACAGACTGAAGATTCTGCTTATGTTTGCTGTTCCTGGATCTCCTATAATATGCTCAATTGGGCTTTTCTCACCTATTTGTTTGGTATTGTACTGTTACTTCTTGCAGATTAACATGTAAACAAAACCAGTAGTAGTTATAATGGATAGGGGAGACTGTTTCTTATTGTACAACACCACAGCCACAAATGTAAAATGTGCTGCAGCCATAATGGGTCACACTCCAAAGGGGCCAGGTTACCACAACAGTCTCGACCACTGCACAGAACATTTTTAGGTGCAGCACCATCTTTGGACTTCATGGATGTTGTGTGTCTGCAGTGGGGTCCACCGCTGCCACCTCCTGAACCCATGGATGGGCTGATTTCTTTACATAGTGGGTCAAGAGTATGTTCACATGACTGAGTTTCTCATTCATATGGTCTCCATGAAAAAAAACAGAGCATATTCCTAACTCCCACAAAAAAGGGAAGACCTCCAGACATCCCGGAAAAGTGGGAGAATCCCGCCAGGCTCTTCATTATATTATAGGCACATTGTGTGTCGGTCACGTCACAAAAAGGGGCATGACCAGCACATTTCGTGAACATATCACAAAAGGGAATATAAAAAACAAAACCACCACAACTCTATACAATGCAAGGAGCCAAAAATTGCTAATTTTTGTAAAAGTATGTAAAAAATTTGCAACTTTTGTCCCATTGACTCCTCGATAGCTTATATTTTACCTTCTAGTGTAAAGATCACTAGAGATGTGCCAAAATTCTTAAGAAGCAGATTCTTCTTAATTTTGGTGCATTTCCCTCCATTGTGGTTGATTTTTGAGGTTGGCATACCGCCCCAGCGTGCACAGGAAACAAAGGCAAGTTGTGCTGCATGGTTTATGGTCACATACTCATAACACACCCTGAAATATCATAGAAAATAAAAAAAAAAAAATAAGCGTAAATGACTGAGTGACTAATGCAAAGTGTTCTGGAAAGGTAAAGGGGAACTTCCAAATATAAAGGAAATTAGATCTGCGATGTCACGTATCAGACATACTGTGACAAATGTAGGAAGAGGTTACATCAAAAATAGAAGAGGAGGTTTCCTGTCAGAGGAGATGTCAGCAAGCGGGGCTGGAGTGGAAAAATCTCCACCCTGTACGCTGAAGTATACAAGGTTTCTGATGCCCGGGCACGTACACGTGGCACATTACGGCTTAGCACAACTTTGAGTTGAGATTTGGATTACTGTGAAAGCCATGCTGGTTATCCCTAGGATATGGACTGGCTGCTTGAAACAAGTCCCAAAAATTATGGAATTGCTATTTAAGTAATTTTGTAAGATGCAGCAGGTAAGTGATAGGATCAACAGTGAGCAAGTAACAAACTACCTGCAATCTAACTCTGCTTCACTGTGTCTGAGGCTACTCCAAGGGATTCACCCGAGCATGACATGAGGCAGGATGGACTCGGCTGCTCAGGACCCAGGTTGTAGCAAAGAAACAAATGTATTAGATACCGGGTGCACTTTCAGGCTAAGGGCAAAACCTATGACAGACAGAGAGTAATACAATAATCAAGGTTAAAATTGGGAGAGTTCAGGATTAGCAATAATGAAAGCAGAGGAATACCAGAAATCCAGGTCATAGCCCAATATATCAATAAACCAAGAGATCAGCAGAAAACAGGGAAAGGTCCTACGAGAAAGTTCTGAGAACACAGAGCCTGAAGACTAATGTAGTCACAGGCACCTGAGCAAGGACAGTGTCAGGTTACAATACCCCGCTTCAGCCCTGACTGAGATGCAGAGCCAAACCACTGACTGACTGAGCAGACCCAGCAAAAGTTGTACTGGGAGGTATAGCAACCTTAAAGCAACAACTTTGTTACAAACGCAGATGCCGTATAGAATCTCCTCCAGCGGCTCCTCACAGAAGAGAACGAGGACTGCAGGGCGGAGATGTAAGAGCTCGAGTGTTTAGAATTTCTTGAAAGTCTGTTAAAATCATGTTCCATTAGAAGCCATGTTATCCCCTTTAAGGATGGATTCAAAGGAAAACTGCTCCATTAGGTAATGCCATATGGCGACACCACATGGCGGCATAGTAGAGTCTTATGCCAATACCTTGGTTGTCGTGATCCAACCGTTGGCACTGCTGCCGATCCTGAGTGCTGTTTTAGTGCTGTAATGCCTTCAGCGTTTCTCTACAGTAAGAGGCCTGGCCACAGGCTGCCTGGAGAACTGCGCCTCAGCCCCTGCCGCCATGTGTCATATACTCTACCACCATACGTCATTTACTTATCCATTAACATTGAGATCTATGGGAACTTACATGTATTGGGGCACTCAGAGTCCCTACAGCTCTATATAATGTAAGCCAAGGCTCTTGTGTTACCATATAGTGACTTTATAGAGGTGAAATTGTAAAAAAAAAATATCTTTGGATAGAACATTCTGTGCATATACAATATAGTACTATATAAAGATCAATGACAAGTGACAACATGGAGCCTGTGTAGAGCTTCATACCCACAATCGGAATGCAGAGCGCAACTTTGTATCCAGATTAAATAAAGATTGTTCAATTTTGGAGAACAATGGGAGAGACATTTACCACTGAAGGATCCCCAAATGTCTTTATCAGCAAAAGTGCATTGTCCCAAATTTACAAAAATATTGGAATAATTTGGTACAACATAACACTTTTTTAAAATTGTGCATGCCTTTAAGAAATTTGTTCTATTTTTATAAATAAGTATCAAAACCATTTAGCATACCATAAACTAATGTTTTTTTCTTTTTAGAGCTACTTTATTTATTTACTGAAGGGTAGAACAGTTCTCTAAATCTGACTTCATTGAATTTTCCCATTTTACATAATGTAACAAATACTCAGAATCAACTGCTCATATAGTGCGGTCAGCAGAGGAAGAACTACTGCAGGAAAAACTAACTCCAGGACATTTCTTTATCCCTCTTTATTTTAATCCACTTGAGTAGTATTATAGTAGTTATATTCTTGTACATAGGGGCAGTATTATAGTAGTTATATTCTTGTACATAGGAGTAGTATTATAGTAGTTATATTCTTGTACATAGGAACAGTATTATAGTAGTTATATTCTTGTACTTAGGAGCAGTATTATAGTAGTCAGTCTTGTACATAGGGCAGTATTATAGTAGTTATATTCTTGTACATATTAGTATTATAGTAGTTATATTCTTGTACATAGGGGGCAGTATTATAGTAGTTATATTCTTGTACATAAGGGGCAGTATTATAGTAGTTATATTCTTGTACATAGGAGGTAGTATTATAGTAGTTATATTCTTGTACATAGGAGTAGTATTATAGTAGTTATATTCTTGTACATAGGAGCAGTATTATAGTAGTTATATTCTTGTACATAGGAGGTAGTATTATAGTAGTTATATTCTTGTACATAGGAGCAGTATTATAGTAGTTATATTCTTGTACATAGGAGCAGTATTGTAGTTATATTCTTGTACATAGGAGCAGTATTATAGTAGTTATATTCTTGTACATAGGAGTAGTATTATAGTAGTTATATTCTTGTACATAGGAGTAGTAGTATTATATTAGTTATATTCTTGTACATAGGAGCAGTATTATAGTAGTTATATTCTTGTACATAGGGGCAGTATTATAGTAGTTATATTCTTGTACATAGGAGTAGTATTATAGTAGTTATATTCTTGTACATAGGAACAGTATTATAGTAGTTATATTCTTGTACTTAGGAGCAGTATTATAGTAGTCATAGTCTTGTACATAGGGGCAGTATTATAGTAGTTATATTCTTGTACATATTAGTATTATAGTAGTTATATTCTTGTACATAGGGGGCAGTATTATAATAGTTATATTCTTGTACATAAGGGGCAGTATTATAGTAGTTATATTCTTGTACATAGGAGGTAGTATTATAGTAGTTATATTCTTGTACATAGGAGTAGTATTATAGTAGTTATATTCTTGTACATAGGAGCAGTATTATAGTAGTTATATTCTTGTACATAGGAGCAGTATTGTAGTTATATTCTTGTACATAGGAGCAGTATTATAGTAGTTATATTCTTGTACATAGGAGTAGTATTATAGTAGTTATATTCTTGTACATAGGAGGTAGTATTATATTAGTTATATTCTTGTACATAGGAGCAGTATTATAGTAGTTATATTCTTGTACATAGGAACAGTATTATAGTAGTTATATTCTTGTACTTAGGAGCAGTATTATAGTAGTCATAGTCTTGTACATAGGGCAGTATTATAGTAGTTATATTCTTGTACATATTAGTATTATAGTAGTTATATTCTTGTACATAGGAGTAGTATTATAGTAGTTATATTCTTGTACATAGGAGTAGTATTATAGTAGTTATATTCTTGTACATAGGAGTAGTATTATAGTAGTTATATTCTTGTACATAGGAGGCAGTATTATAGTAGTTATATTCTTGTACATAGGAGCAGTATTATAGTAGTTATATTCTTGTACATAGGAGCAGTATTATAGTAGTTATATTCTTGTACATAGGAGGTAGTATTATAGTAGTTATATTCTTGTACATAGGGGCAGTATTATAGTAGTTATATTCTTGTACATAGGGAGCAGTATTATAGTAGTTATATTCTTGTACATAGGAGGTAGTATTATAGTAGTTATATTCTTGTACATAGCAGCAGTATTATAGTAGTTATATTCTTGTACATAGGAGGTAGTATTATAGTAGTTATATTCTTGTACATAGCAGCAGTATTATAGTAGTTATATTCTTGTACATAGGAGGTAGTATTATAGTAGTTATATTCTTGTACATAGGAGCAGTATTATAGTAGTTATATTCTTGTACATAGGAGCAGTATTATAGTAGTTATATTCTTGTACATAGGAGGCAGTATTATAGTAGTTATATTCTTGTACATAGGAGCAGTATTATAGTAGTTATATTCTTGTACATAGGAGCAGTATTATAGTAGTTATATTCTTGTACATAGGAGTAGTATTACAGTAGTTATATTCTTGTACATAGGAGGTAGTATTATAGTAGTTATATTCTAGTACATAGGAGTAGTATTATAGTAGGTATATTCTTGTACATAGGAGCAGTATTATAGTAGTTATATTCTTGTACATAGGAGTAGTATTATAATCTAGATATCAGACTATGCACATATAATAATATTCTATATGTACAACTACTATAAATACTTCCGCAATGTATAAGATTATATAGATTTCTATCTAAGAGAACATGTTTTGGAAAAAAACATCCCATCAGAAATAGCCCCTTGTGGTAAGGGTTTAGCTCCTATTGAGGTTGTTCACTGTTGGACTTTTAGGGTCCTTTATTTTCCTGAGCCTGACCTTGAGCACTATTGTAGTGAAGTGACAAAGCGGTCAGTTCAGTCAGTTTGGCCCTTCGGGAGCTCAGTTTACCATAAGTATGATGGAATGAGTCTTTCATATGGCTTTGGTCAGTCCAGGAAATATGGCCGACACACAGACGGCATTTTCATGGATGGATCACAATAGTGTGACTAGGCCCTAAGTAATGCTTGGAAAAGCTGGATCCTCTAGAGAGACCGTTGGCTGTGTGTAATGGCTTTCTGCTCCAGCCAATGAATGGAATATTCAGAGGAAACACAGGAGCTCTGTGCTGCAACACTATAAGGTTTACAAATTCTCGTAGATGGCGACATGTCAGGAAGAGAGTGATGAGCTAAGAGGAAGACTCGGTGACACAAGTGATCCTGCACATCGTCATTGACATTTTCACAATTCTCAATGCTTTAAGAGTCAAATGAACTTGCTAAACGTAAAGTAAATCTATAGATGCCCTTTGGTCACACTTGACCTTGGCCCAAGAGGTTAAAGAAATGGCAACCAACATAATAAACACGAAAGTCTCATATTTCAAGATGCTAATCCATTTTCTTGCTATTTATGGAATAACCTGGATCGGAGACTGGGTCGTCTCCAGGGCATCTGGGAAGGGGTCAGTCTGGGACATTGGGTGCTGCCTAGTCATTTATTTTTGTGGAAAGGTCAACCAAGTTATTATTGCTGGTCCTCTCTACCATTCGCCCTTTGAGCCTACACAGGCAATGATAACAGCAACTATAATATTGAAATTAGAAGGGTCCATACACTTGTTCCTTATAACCATAGGGTAGGTCACAGAATATTTAATGGGTGGGTTCCCAGGTACCTGTATGTGACACCGCTAGTAACCGGAATTAGCTGCATTTTTTTGCTTTATATACGTACTGAACATTATAATTATTTGAGGGGTGGTGTAGGTGCCCATGGCGGTGCCTTAGCAATAGTCCTACAGACGTGTCCCTTCACTCAAATTTTGTCGATTTCTCATTAACCTTATTCAATAAAAAAATTGATATATGCTCGCAAATCCCCTGGCAGTCGGCAAGTGACCACCCAACCACTTGATGGCTACACAGACACACACAGCATCGCACTTAGTGGCACAATATCACGAAATCATGTTTTTTATATGCAGATTTTGCACAACTTCTTTTACCGTCAGTGATGGATAAGCCCAAACACGCATACAGGGGATGCTGAGGGAGCGATCATTTGTTATTTCATCATGTTGCAATTTCCAGGCTCAGCCCATTTTTAATACTTAAGTGAACGGGGGGGGGGGGGGGGAAGTCTTATACATCTTAAGAACTTCAGAGGAAGCTGAGCAGATCATACAGTTCTGAGCCTGGCAACGTCTACAGTGCAGAGGACAGGACGCAACTTGTCTTAGGATTTAACCCTAAGTGGGGCTGGAAATCTGGGAGATGGAGCCTAAAAAGGTGAGCTCTTATGTTCTGCCTATATGGACATAATTTAAGGGCAACAAGTGGCAGTATAAGAGAAGGTCATTGGTACGAACGTGCAGAAATCCAGGTGCAGTTGGATGTGAAGGAATTGTGCAGGAAAGTCGTGGCTGACATATTACAGACTTGTTTACTTACAGAATTAGTTCTTATAGCAAGCTGTATGTAGAGCACGGTGTGTGCCAGAGGGGCAATTGTCTCCACAGAGAGAGAGCTCTGGGGCAGTTACCTGAAGGGGATTGATGTCTAAATACACTTTCCTCCATAAGGCGAGCCCTGCAGGCGTAGTCACTTAGTATTGTATGTGCTGTCAAATGTCTGTGCCCAAGACAAGTTGTGTGTGTGACTGCGGCCCGGAGCGCGTCTTCTTGCACAGGGGTTTCCTGTACTTATCGTCCTCCATCTCTCCGTTTCTTGATCTTATGAGCCTCTTATTCTGACTCGATCTTTTGGTTGCTTTATCATTTTTCTTATCATTCTTACTTTATTCTTACGCTCTCTACCCCTTCTATGTTTTTTTTGTCTTCATCTCTCATTCTCTCCTACCCTTTTCCATTTTTACCCTCACTTTGCTTATTTTATACTTTTACTAGTTTTTTTCTCACTCACTTTTTCATTCTATTTTTTGCAGTTTTCGCACTGTTGCTCTCCCTCTTTTCATGGAGTGTAGAAACTTAAAATTACTTTCTATGTCTTCAGTTCCCAAAAATGAGAAAATACATATATATTATTTATTTCTACCTACCAATTGATATTGGACAATTCCCCCAATTTCTGACACATGAGTCACATATAGTATCTCAGAATGGATATTGTGACAGGATTAGCTCGGGGATCGTCGTCTCCTCAGATAGACGAACACTTTTGGCACAGCAATAAGAGTCCAGTCCAGTCTTGGGACTACAGAAAGCGGGGACTACTACACAGCTTCACAGTTTCTTACTTACAAGAGGTTTACCCAGGAGCAGAGAGCGCCCTCTACCTGTGCGCTGTCTGTCCTTATATACACACACCTCAGGAATGCAAGGCATTAACCCCCAGTCATCCCAAATACCTGAAGAGGCTGAATGGAGTAGAGACACCTCCAGCAGCCAGACCTATTCACTAAGGTTTTGGTAAAACTTCTTCTCCCACTTATTCCCTTGTCCTGTCACAACATAGACCACACACATTACACCTCCAGTATACAGACCTAAGACAGACCCCATTTTTAGCAGTTCCCGGACTAAAACTGCTGTTTACAGACTTCAGAACAGACCCCCCCATGCCACCCCATTACAGACCTCAAACATGATGTTCAGCGACTCACCTATACCTGCTCCTGTACTCGCCTCTGCTCCTGGTCACACAGTTAATATCATGACACTGCCTGGCAAACAATTCTCTAACTTTCTCACTCTCCGCTGCTCTCATTCTCTTGTGTTCTTCAATCTGTATTTCATGGAGTGAAGAAAACTAAAATTTCTTTCTTTGTCTTCAGTTCAGGATACACAAGGGAAAAACTATTCTCATTTTTGACTCTCCCCTATAGCCAGCCATTTATATAGGACAATCCCCCCAACCTATAGCATATGGCACAACCTGTCCATGTGACCCCCTTCATTATAGCTCGGAATGAATATAGAGCACATGCCATAGACCCCACACATTAGACCTCCTTATATTGTCCCTAGTCCATTATATAGAAATCAGCCTCGGACTGACCCACCAGGTTACTAGAGGATTCTCCGGTTGGCCCAGGCTCCAGCATAATAATGGTTCAGCAGAAGACACCCAATATTTGGAGAGTATTGTGGTCTATATTTGAGGGATGTTGGAGGATGGAGCCCCAGAATCATATCTGGTGGGCTCAAGTATCCTCAGTCCAACACGGCTAACCCTTTATACAGACCCCAGACCAGACCGCCTTTTTAATAGTCCCTAGACTACATCTTCTCTGTTTACAGAACCCAAAACAGTCCCCCCCACCATTTGTAGACCCAAACTTATCCTTCACAGACCTCAGAGTAGAAAATGCTCAGGTACTCATCTATACCCATTCCTGGACTACCCTCTGCTCCTGGGCACCCCTGCAGACAACATCCTGGCACTGTTTGGGGTACCTACTTTATGTGCAAAGTTGTCCAGGAGCAGAGGGAGTTTGGTCGCCCATGAGATTGTCGGTCACTTCTGGGAGTCCCTGAGGTCACTCCTTTTCCTTTAAATCTCCTGGATATTCCAAAAATGGCTGCAATGCCGAGAGAACATTGAGGATTGTGGTAGTAGGATAAAAGCAACATGAGAAGCGGTTCCAATAATGATAAATATTACTTTAGATCAGTCAACAGCAATGACCCTGAAAAACAGTTAAGAAGCGTCCTCCTGTCTGACCTTCCCTTATACTATGGATCCCAGAGTCCCAGTCATGTCTATGAGTACAGAACAGGAACACTTCTATCTGCAGAACAAGTCACTACCTGCAATTTATGGAGTAATTTCCACCTAGTGGTAAATTCACACACCAGTATATACACACCACTAGTTATCCTGGCTGTATACGTTACACTGTCATCAGCCCCGGCAGCCGATTCCAACAGGATGGCTCTCGGAAAGATGAGTTTCTGGCAGCAGCTTACAACCTATCGCTGGGCCGAGCATGCATGTGCATAGGGGAGTTGGCGGTCTGCTGAACAAGTATATGGCCAGCCTTATTGCATTACAAGATACCACAAAATGACAAGTATTTGGAGAAGCAGATCACAGCAGACAGACAGGATCCTGCAAACAGCTCCTCGTATCTCAGTTTCCTATGAATGGTGCCAATAATACATACAGAGCGCCACCTATAGGCACCAAGAAGGAACTGGAGATGGACAAACCCGTCATTAATACAGATTATAATATCAAGAATACAGTTTAATTAAAGATGGAAAAGTTCTTTATATGAATATAAGATACCATAAAAGTCTGAGGAGGAGAAGGGGAGGGGGGGGGGATGGACCCCCGACACATCAAGAGAACTAACAAAATCCAAAGCTCTCTGATATACCGCATATTGGTGCAGTTACCCCTTCAACTGAAAAACACCCAAATTCATAGAAAGATATGAAACCTACAGTAAAGTATAGAAAAATCCTAATGTGTCTGTTATGTCTCTCTGCAGGGGAGTATTACATGTTACCTGGCCTTCTGCGTATCTGTGGCAGCTATTGGGTCCCTGCAGTTTGGATACAACACAGGAGTGATCAACGCACCGGAAGAGGTAACGTCAATGTGTCAGCAAGAACAGGAGAGGCCTGATAAATATGGACCTTTATCAATTTTCCTTCTGGAATACAACTACTATAATACTACCTCCTATGTACAAGAATATAACTACTATAATACTACCTCCTATGTACAAGAATATAACTACTATAATACTGCTCCTTTGTACAAGAATATAACTACTATAATACTGCTCTTTTTTAAAAGTATATTATTATTATATTACTTTTTTTTTTTTAAATATTATTTTTATTATAATTCCTCCTTTTTTAGAATATTATTACTATTATATGCTTCTTTTTTAAATATAATTACTATTATATACCCCCTCTTTTTTTTTTTCTCCTTTTTTTTCTCCCTAATATAACTACTATAATACTGCCCCTATGTACAAGAATATAACTACTATAATACTGCTCTATGTACAAGAATATAACTACTATAATACTACCTCCTATGTACAAGAATATAACTACTATAATACTGCTCCTATGTACAAGAATATAACTACTATAATACTGCTCCTATGTAC
This sequence comes from Leptodactylus fallax, assembly GCA_947044405.1. Lineage (NCBI taxonomy): Eukaryota > Metazoa > Chordata > Amphibia > Anura > Leptodactylidae > Leptodactylus > Leptodactylus fallax. The sequence continues at coordinate 143,073 of CAMRHE010001269.1, forward strand.
AAGAATATAACTACTATAATACTGCTCTATGTACAAGAATATAACTACTATAATACTACCTCCTATGTACAAAAATATAAATACTATAATACTGCTCCTATGTGCAAGAATATAAATACTATAATATTACTCCTATATACAAAAATATAAATACTATAATACTGCTCCTATGTTTAAAAATAAAAATAATAATATTATACTTCTATTTTTAAAAATATAAATATTATAATACTCCTCCTTTGTTCAAAAATATAACTATTATAATACTGCCTTCTATGTCCTAGTATATTGTGTCGCTCCCTCTGCTCCCTTTAGTGGGGCCCATTATTAGTCTTTGTGGCGCTCCTGTACTAGTATACACTCAGTATGACACAGCGGGTGATCTATCAGTCTGGCTCCTGTTCCGGACAGGTCTGTGCAGCGCCGCTGCCTCCTATATGGAATGAATGGCTGCGTGCTGCAACAAGTTACAGTTTTCACATTTTTCACTTGGAGTCTTTAGCAGTCCTGTCTCGGGATCTCACAGAAAGTTCTACAATATATAGAGGGACAAGGAAACTACTGACACCTCGCTGAAACGTTTGACCTTTGTCCTGTGAGGTGTATATGGAGGGTCTCTGGGCATTCTGATGCCCAGCCATGGGGTGGATTTGGTGACTACCGGACACTCTTTATGTTCTCACCATAGGACACATTTTCTTACATACCAAGAATTTGCTGATTTTATAGGTTTGCCCCCGGGCAGTTCAGGGTTTGCACGTAGTTCTGTGCACTGCAAATACCAAAAGGTGCAGAATAAGGTCAATGCCTTAAAAATAGATAAAGGTAAAAGTTACAAAAAAGTGAAACTGATGCAGGAAATCAGTGTGTGGAGGAGCCGGAGGTTGCACATCACAGCAGGACAATCCTGTTAAGTGCACCAGCAAAGTGACCACCTTTATGTCCATGGTCAGACATGGATCCTTCTGCACCTCACTTACCACTTTGTACAACGGAGAGCAAGGCGGGCCAGGATAGGAACGTTTCAGCCCCTCAAATTTACTATAAGAGAGAGTTATACCAGAAATCTACGCCAAGTCTTTGTGGATGTAGTTTTCCATTTCGGTACACGGGATTTCACCTGAATTACTAAGAGGCCAGTTGGGGACTTCTTTAAGACTGGCGTAGGGAAGATGTGACCAAAGATGTCACTGATCTCCGCCCAGCTCCTCCCAATTCTCTGAAAAGTGCACATTTTTTGACACACAACAGTTTGCACCAAAAAAGTTCCAAAAATGCTCCACTTTCTCCAATTTCCAAAGTGCTTGCCACTTTTTGGATAATTGGGAGGAGCATGAAGGTGGTATTTTCTGCTTTCCATTCACTTCAATGGGAGTTGTCAGGTGAAGATGAAGATCGAGCAGGACGGTTATTTTTCTGCTAGAGGAGGAAAAAAAAATAAAAAAAAACAGCCTCTGCCTCCCATTGAAATGAATGTTGGCTGGATTCAGGCAGAATCTGGAGTTGATTTTGTGGTGGAATCCGCCTCAAATTCCTCCATGTGAACACACCCTTAGGATACAGAAATCCACTCTAACCTTGACCGTCCGTCCTCTCCTGTCCAAGACATTACGTCATGGTTCTCCAGTATCATAAATTTTGGGTTTCTTTCACGGTGATCAAGATCAGAAAAATTTATAGATACTGGAAGATCCCGTTTCTTCTTTCATATTTAGATTGGATTGTTTATGAGGGTTCTGAAACCACAAGATGTCTCAGCAACGTAAAGCAGATCACAAGGACACCACACGTAGATGACCACATCATGTACATGACCACATCTGATTCATCTGATATTCCCGTTTAGTAGGTGGATGAGTATACAGAGAGGTCCAGAACAGTATATACATATTTTATATATATTACCATATACATATAGTATAATATTGTGCACTCTTTGCATACTCTCTCTCATATTCTGATGCACATTTTGTAAATGTTTTTTGATTTTTCATTGGATTTTCTGATGTAATTTTACCACTTGTTTGGACTTCTCCACTGACGTGTTGTTACATTACTGAAAAAAGTTACAATGTGGAAGTGAAAGATCTCGGAATATGGACTAATAAACCACCGACGTCTTTCATCAGTCGCTTTGGTTGTTGCAACTATTTCTGCAATTGTTACTTACAACCCTAGATTGGGTTGTAGCGGCTGACGCCCATCCTGCAGGGTCTAGTGTCCACATAGGTGCTCTTTTTGTGGATATAGGTAGGTTTGCAGAATTTGTGAATATTTTAGGTATCAGCCAACAGTAAATGGTTAGTGCCTGGGGAAACAGTCAGCAAGCTGACCTGATGGTCATGGTGAATTGCTAGAAAGTTGAAATTTAGAGTGAGATTTTGCTAAAGGGAGACTCAGAGTACAAAAAAAAAACAAACAGTCTTTCTTGAATTTTGACCTGGGATTATTTCTTGGTTTCTTGCAGATCATCAGATCCTTCTACAATGACACGTACATCCATCGCTACCAGACGCCGATGACCCCTGGCATGCTCACCTCACTGTGGTCACTCTCCGTGGCTATATTCTCTGTAGGGGGAATGTTTGGATCTCTGTCTGTTGGATACTTTGCAAATCGCTTTGGCAGGTGAGAGCGGCGGACGGTCACTACGAGGGTTACGATGGGTTTAGGATGAGTTCACATCATGCATTTCCCATTTTCATTTCGATCACAGTGTCATGTCAGATAGTCATGTGACAGACACTGACTATCATGGGGATCTCGCATGTTAACTAACCAGTTTTTTTGCTGGGAGCCTCATCATTTTCTGGCCCCGCATCCGGTAACTATTGACTTTGCTTGACTGTTGGCAGGTCAGGATTCCCTACCACAAAGTAGAGGCCTCTGACAGCGCAGGGTAATGCCCCGTGGCAGGGGATCCCAGCAATTGGGGGAAATCACCCATTTCTTTCAAGTTTTATTCCAGTTAATCTTTCATTAGGTCAGTCCCAAATCTATGAAAATCCTATCTAACAGAGCTGTATGGTTCATTACAAGAGAGCATTGATCCATTGCAACAAACCCTGCAGCTGTGTCTGCTGGATGTGTTCAGGACACAAATAAAAAATAAAGAATTCTTTATATACGAATAAAATAAGTGCTATGAGGCTTTTAGACAGATAAAATCCTCCCATTACTGCTGCTTAGCCTATGGTTCAACTGTTAGCACTTCTGTATAAATGGCAGATTTCCTAACAATCTGACCAATTTTCTTTTCCAGGAGGAATTCGATGTTGTTGGTCAATGTCGCCGCCCTGGTGGGAGGAGCACTTATGGCTCTCTCGAAGCTTGGTTGGTCCTTTGAGATGCTTATTATTGGCAGATTCGTCATTGGAATTTTCTCTGGATTCTGCACTGGTCTAGTCCCCCATGTATATTGGAGAGCTGGCGCCTACTGCGTACCGAGGAGCTCTGGGGACATTGAACCAACTTGGCATCGTAGTGGGAATATTGATAGCACAGGTAGGTACTGGCACGAGGGACTTTAATATGGAGTTAAACAGTAACCCCTCTCGTTCATTCACCATCAACCCTTCTATATCTGAAAGCATTCTTACTTGGTAGCATTTTTTATTCACAGCACTTTACATTTTTATCTAAGCTTTACTTTTATCTCCCATTTTAGATTTTTGGTTTGGAGGTGATCCTGGGGTCTTCTACGTTCTGGCCTCTCTTATTGGGGATTACAGTTATCCTGTCGGTCATCCAGTGTGGGCTGTTGCCGTTCTGTCCAGAAAGTCCCCGATATCTACTTATAGTGAAGAACGAGCATGAACAAGCTGAGATGAGTGAGTATCATGAGATTACAGATGGTCGACTCGTAGTCGTAGTCAGAGTAGACCTCTCTGATGTAAATGTGATAGAAGTAGATAATGAAGTCTATGGCTTGCATGGCGTTCGTTCCCTTTAAATCCTGGGCAGGCAAGACTTTGCTTGAATAAGTTACTTTGGCAGGATTCCATTCCATATAAAATTTGGAGAAGAGTTAACAAATTTGTCCACAAGTACAGACAGGACGGATAGTAATGGGTCTATTAGACCGGTCTACAAGAGAACGTTGAGATCTCAGCAGATACGTGGGCAGCAGATGTCTTCTACAAGGAGGTTCCTTCAATAGTGGTAAATAAAGGCTTGGTTTCATATACACATAGCAGCAGGTTGGTGGCCCTATATCAGTAGATCGATGCAGTAGATATGTATTTATTCAGTAACTTAATAATCTTTAATAGTAGACCAGGTTATATGGCCGGTGGCACTAGGAAGAGGAGTTCTTTGGTCAAACATTGACAGATGGCAACCAGTGCCCTCTGTTCTTCAGCAGAGAAGTTTGCTTCTATAGGTTTCTCAAGACCCAGAACCCACCTGAATTTTGTTGACTTGACTGAGTAGCTTTGTCAAGACTTTGCCTTACATGGACATGTGAATTTAGTTCTACAGAGACTTCGAGGAACGCAGGATGTGGCCTCCGACATTGAAGAGATGAAGGAAGAAGGTCAACGCATGGCCCAGGAGAAACCGGTCTCCTTCATCGAACTTTTCCGCTCCAGTCGATATCGGCAGCCGATTATTATCGCCATCGTTCTCCAGCTTTCGCAGCAGCTATCTGGCATCAATGCCGTAAGTAGCCTCAGTTTCTGTCTTCTTTATGGGTTGAGGTCTTTTTATCTTACATATTTCAGACTTCTTTATTGACTTTTCTTCTGGTCTCCTTTGTCCTCGCAGGTCTTTTATTATTCTCAACTATCTTCAAAGAAGCAAAAGTCCCAAATCCAGTTTATGCAACCATCGGTGCCGGAATAGTCAACACTGTTTTCACGGTGGTATCGGTGAGTATCGTTTGCAATAAGATCCTGATCCCATGGGAATGCAAAAAAAATCCTCTATGGCAAGTCCCAATCCCCCCACCTGAACCACCACTTTTGAGGGTGTGTTGCCATAGTTGTACGAATTCTGCCTTCTTCTAGAAGATACTCCTATGGTGTCCATGACTAAGCATCACAAGATGCATCCCAATGTAACTCTCCTGCTGGGGGCAACTCACAAAATTATATTTACAGATTTTTTTAAATTGCTATTAAAACATGTGGAAAACTAATAATATTCTGGTCATTTTCAGCTCTTGATTGTGGAACGTGCCGGACGTGGGACTCTGCACCTCACTGGTCTGGGAGGGATGGCCGTGTTTGCAGTGATCATGACCATTGCTTT